>BPTQ01003192.1:0-44992 GCA_019973895.1 Chrysanthemum seticuspe | reverse complement strand
AAAAAAAAAGTAGAGTATAAAAGTGTTTTGCAAAATACATCCCTCTTATATGTTAAATAGTAGACTGCAAAATACATCCCTCGTATGAGTAAAAAGACCAAAACAGCCCTCTAGTTAGCACTTAACGAAGAAAACTAACGGAGTTAGTGACCAGGGATGTATAATGGCTAACGTTTGGCTAACGAAGGATGTAACTAGCAAATAGTTTATGACAGGGATGGTGGTGGTTTGATTGATCTTCGGACCCCTCATTGACAAATAAGGGTATAGTTATCGAGATATGTGAAGTAGGAGGATGGTCGGGCAATTCAGAGAAGTCAAAGGGGTCAAAATAGTCGTTTACCGATTCTTTTATGTGAAATGGGTTGATTTCATTTTCTTGAAGAATCGAGTTTGGTTGATTGCAACATTGTGTATGCTCGAATGGAAAGGTGGTGATTGAGTTAACGTTATGGGTAGGTGCAGGGAAGGAAAAGGCGCTAGCAACGTATGATGAAGGGGTAATATCATGATGAACCTGATTGAGGGCACCCTGTAAACTGTTTGGATCCATTATATGACTTAGTTTCTATATAAAAAACTAAGAGATTTGTTTCTAGATGAAAAAAAGATAAAGAGTTAAAGCTGATTGAATCTTGCAAGAGGCTTTGATATAAAAAAACAGAAAAGAGAAACAACTTATAAATATCACTTAGACTGCAGTTAATTTACATATTTACCAAATCCAAAATCGTATTCTACGAATAAAGTCATATCCGTAGTTATATTCTTATATAGCATAGATATTGATATTTGATTTTGAAAAAGAAGTATTTCAAATCTGAAAACATGTAACCGAATGTGATTTTTCCTATTTAGGTTATCTTGGAAAGACAAGTATTTGGCTAAGATACGGTAGCCTATTCATTGTATCTTATGACCATTT
This sequence comes from Chrysanthemum seticuspe, assembly GCA_019973895.1. Lineage (NCBI taxonomy): Eukaryota > Viridiplantae > Streptophyta > Magnoliopsida > Asterales > Asteraceae > Chrysanthemum > Chrysanthemum seticuspe. Next base: position 44,067 of record BPTQ01003192.1, on the reverse strand, counting down.
TCGAACTCTTTTTATTCCAACCATAAGATGTTTATTTAGGGATGAGGTTTAAACATCACATTTCTTGTGAGAATAGCAAAAGGTCTAAATGCTAGATCACATTAGTGGTGAAATTAGAGGAGACCTTAAGGGGCCGTTTAGTTCGCATAATATTTTTGAAGAAATTGTAATCTATCAAAGTAATTGTAATATGAATGAATTGTAATGTAATGAAGTGCAATTGTAATGTAAGAATACTAATGTGTTGCAATTGTAATTTGTAAAATGAAAAAACTAACAAACTGCACGTGTTTGGTTGGGTGAAAACATAATGTAATTCAAACAACTTATAATCAATAACTAATAATAATAATAATAATAATAATAATAATAATAATAATAATAATAATAATAATTAAATATTTAAATTTAATAATAAATATTAATTTTAATTATAAAGATAATAATTAAAACGTATATAAATACAATTAAAAATATTAGTTTTAAAAAAATTATTAATAATTTTTTAAATCTATAATTAAATAAATAATAGGAACTGCAAAAATGTCCTCGAGTATAGTCCAAATTGCATTTTTAGCCACTCCAAAGATAAAACTGCAAATTATACCATTACTGTGGATGTTTGCATGCAATTTGTGTCCCTCGGCCTAATGTTCGTTAGAAAATCTCGTTAGTTACTGTTCCAAGTGGGAGTCTTTTAGTCATTTCAATGTTCCCGCTACTTATTGATTATTTAATTTGTCAGCACTTGTCCCAAGAAACCCTATAGTATGAAGGACATAATTTTCAACCTAAAGTTTATCATATAAGCTATCATCTGGTTTGATCTCAGTTATTCAGCCTCTATTATCGATAAAAAATCGCACCATATAACTCAACTAGTTTCCTCACTCCTTCTTTCCCATCGACACCATCACCTACCTTTCTCTCTCACAAGCTACTGTCACTATTCATCATCTTCTTCATTTGAAAAGTGGTTCTTTGTGCCTGTGGTCTTCAAGTTGTGGTACGACCATCATGGACCAACAGGAATCCTAGGCGTCGATTCTATGTATGCCCGACCTACTTAAGTTTTACTCTTGATCAAAACAAAATAATGTTACATTTTACAAGTTGCCTCTGTTTTCTTCATTGTAGTTACATTTCTTTCATTTTAAAGAACTCGAGCTGTCCGTTCATTGGCTGGGTAGATTCGCCGATGTGCGACAGATCTCTTGATATTATCCATGGTTTGCTTAGGACTAGGGATTCTTTGGAAGATGTGCTTGAATTAGAGCAAGAACGGGCTAAGTATTAGGAGTACAAAGCAAATGAGGAGGAGACGTGGGCAAACCAGGAGGAGCTTTGGGCAAACATAGAGGAGCACCGGGCAAACAAGTTGAGGAAATACCTTACCATCAGTTGGGTGTTCTTCATTTCTTATGTTTACCTGCAAAGTTAACCGATTGGGTTTGGTCAATGTGGGTTGGTTTTTAGGGTTTTTGGCAGTTGATGGTGTTTATGTTAGGTGTTTATGAACAATATCTTTTGTGAATGGTTGGTTACGTAGTTTATTTACAATATGGTTTCACAACAATGGTTCAAGTATCTTTACTTATCTACTTTGATTTGTGTTATTTGTTTGTTAAGTAGGATTATGATTGTTTATGATCCAAATTTAAGTGGATTGCTTGATGTTTATGATCCAAATATGTTGCAGAGTATGATTTAGTTTACAGTAAATGTAATACCCCCAGTTTTGAATAACATTAGAAGCCAGAAGAGGGTATTACTTCATAGTTCACAGTACAAATTATAAAAAACGACTCTAAGTGAGACGTTTTAAAAATAAATTATCATTCGAATAATACATAATATCAGATTTTGTTACAAAAGAGGTCACATAGTTTGTACAGTATAAAAGTTCAACATAAATGTTTATAAGTTTATCGAATGATAATCATATGCAAGGTATTCAAATTTTCGGTGCGCCTTCAGTGCATGTCAGCTTATACCTTAAGTACCTGAGATAAAACATGCTAAAAAGTCAGCACAATGGTTACGTGAATTCATAGGTTTATAGTAATAGATAATAAGTTTCCAAGTTGAAGTGACAATTGTGTATCTCACAATAGTCATATAGCAGTATTATTGCCCGATTGGCCTATCCACTTTATTTGCGCTTACTAACATATAGTAATTAATGGTGCATGATCTAAGGTTCTTTTGGCAATAGAGTGACTTAGGCAATAATACATTCAAATAAGCAAATAGTGTTTGTAAATAGTTGTCCATAGTAAAATTAGTTTAGCATGTGTGGGAAACTAGAAGGGGGGTTGAATAGTTTCACCGCTTTTTAATTTAGTTATCAAAGTTTACTTGTGAAAAACTTCGATTCAATAATTTGTGAAATCAAACCAAAACAATATGAATCCTACTTAACAGAACTACAATAAACACACTACAATTATTGAAAGTAAGTAATGAATGTAAAGAGTTAGAGATGGAAAGATCAAAACGAGACAAAGAGATTTATAGTGGTTCGGTCACGAAGCTCTTCTTCGCGCTACTCCACTCCTCGAGTACCAGACTCGAGAGTTCTAATCACTATGTCAACAAACTCCCTTGAGGCAGAGAAAACCGTACAACGTTGCTTATCACAATTTCCGACACTAAGCTAAATATCGAGTACTAATCTAGCTAGGACCAATCTCACTCACGATCTACCCGATCCTTGTTAATCACACAACCTACTAGATCCTCATGATCTAGACTTGATCCACTTGATCAACACACTAACACAAAAACTACAAGAGATCTCCAAGATCTTAACAAGATCACAATGATCCACGCAAGTTATCTAAACAAGACACAAGACTACTTGATGTATATCAAGATACAACAAGTATGTAACAAGTGTTACAAGTGCACACTACTATAACTACAACACTTAGTATCTTCTTGATATAATGTGTTCTTTTCTTACACTAGGAGAGGAATGAAGGTGATCACTTGGTTGAAAGAAAGGATCACTCTTAGACAAAAGAAAACTATCTAAGTGATCAAAGGAATGAGAGTGTGTTAAGGGAATTAAACTCAGAAAGTTTTGTGTGAAACATGATGTCCAAAAACTGTGAAGTGGGCTGGTATTTATAGGGAGAAAATTTTTGACTGTTACAGTAGGACGATACCGTTAAATACCCGACGATACCACTAAATTTAGTGGTACCGTGGTACCGTCCCAGACAAAAACGTTCCAATTTTTGTTTTTAGTGGTGAAAGTTTATTTGGGGAAGTTTGGTGCTGTTTTGAGGGGAAAAATAGCTGTTGGGATTTTTAAACTTATTTTTCCAATTAAAACATATTTTTATTATTCAAAAATAATTTGTAAAGTTTATTTTTGAAAAAATGTTTTGTCACATTGAAAATTTGAAGTTTGAAACAGAAATTCAGTTCTTTGATCATTTGTCAAGTTGTAAATTTGTTTGTTCATACTTAGAGTGATATATGTAGAAACATGATATTTCGACTAAAAACTTGTTTACGTTAATTTTGACGTAACGTGTTTTTACATTTTGTTATCATCAAAACGTAGAGATATCGAAAGATAGAAATAATGTTTTTAAACATTATTTGCATCAACAACATAGATCTCCCCCAAGGAGTTTATAAAATAGTTAAATGAAAAGTGGGTGATAACATCAAATAGTCCTGACTTTTTAGTGTCAATTTCCCCTGATTATGCTCATGTTTTATGTCATTTATATGGATTTATGTTTGTATTACTTTATATTTCAATTCCAGGTAAAATATGAGCATTGGAGCTTAGAGACGCGGATTTGGAGATTTTCATAACGGTTTCATGTTAGTATGCTATTTATGAAGAAGCTACGGCGTAACTCATGTTCTCTATTACGCCGTAGCTAGTGGTTTTGTCACAGAATACCAACTCAACTGCAGTTACGGCGTAACTCTCAACTAAGGTTACGCCGTAATCATCTAGGTCATAAAGTATTTCGCGCCTCCATCAAATACGCTGTAACATCCTTACAAGCATTACGATGTAACAACCTTCTGTTAAGAGAACGTAATTGTTACGACGTAACTCTCATCAGCGCTACGGTAGAGTTGCAAACTACGGCCTAACTATTCCTTTTGTTATGCCGTAGTCACTTTAACGAGGCTTATGTTTTGAAGATAATTAAGTTACGGTGCAACTCGCAATTTAAGTTACGCCGTCACTGTGATCGGGCCTATAAATACAAGCCCTAAAATCAATATTTCACATAATTCACTCACAACTCAAAGGCAGAGAACGTGAAGAGGGTTCCAAAGGCTGATTACACGGAGCATATAGAGCCATCTCCAAGGGAGGAATCACACCATATCGATAAGCTTTAGCGATCATTTCTATCTTTTACTTCAATTCATGTCTTTCATTATGTTAAACATTGAATTTATTGTATCTTTTAATATGATTGGCTAAGCACCTTTAGTGCTAGCCTAGTTATGATTCCTTGATTGTATTTTTTGTGTTTTCATGCTTCTATAGATTGTTTCTAGTGTATGCATGCATAGTTCGATGGTAGTTACCCTAGCTTCGGTAGTTTTAAAATGCGGTCGTATCTAGTTGCTTAGGAGAATTAACCAACCCTAAGTAAGTAGGTAGAGAAGGGATTAGTAAGAATTGACCAACTGATGACCTTTCCTTCTTGTGCGAACTGACCAAATGATCACCGTTCGTATGGACGAACTTAAGAAGTTAGGGATGAGTGTCTAAGATGCTAGTGCTCGGGTACTCATTATTTCGAATCTTTCATGTAGGGTACTTAATGACTTGGCTTAGGTTGCTTAAGACCCTCGACTCCCCAAAGTGTTGGCCTTTGACGTCGGGTAAGAACCTTTGTTGATAGGTTAGGACGAATTGACCATATGCTGTCCTAGCGACTTAAACCCCCACTTGAATCAATTGGAAGTAATTTAGAAAACATAGACATTACATGATAGGATGATTAATTAGGTTAGCACAGTTTCTCACCACTGTTCACAACCTTTATTTACTTTTCGTTATTCATTTCTTGTCTTAGTTTAATTAATCATTTCAACTTCAAAACCAGTTAAAACAAGTGACACTTAGACTTAATAGGAGCCTCATCGACATAGCTCTTGGGAACGACCTCGGCTTTACCACTCTCTATACTACACACGATCGGGTTCACTGCTCGTTAGTTCATTAGGTAGACCTTAGTTAGACGAGACTTATAAATATTAAATCCTGGTCGAAATACCTGCATCAGAATTTTGGCGCCACTGCCGGGAAGCTATATTAGGATTATTTGTTAACTCTTTTTTTTTTTTTTTTTTTTTTTTTTTTTTTTTATTATTTATTATTTTTTTGTTGTTTTCTCATGATTTTCTTTAAGTTTCAGGTACCATGGCAGTTGTGGACATTGATACCCTCACTCTCGAGAAATACCTTGCTATGACTCGTGATGTGCAAGGGCCGGGACTTTTTAGGCCAGCTATTGATGATGGCACACAATTTGAAATCAAGCCACAATTCATGAGGGAGCTTCGTGCAAATCCCTTTTCCGAAAGCGTTATCGATGATGCTTACGAGCACGTGGATAATGTGGAGTACATTGTCAGCCTCTTTAAATTTCTGAGAGTCTCAAACGACGCTGTCATGCTACGTGTGTTCCCTATTACACTCACTGGAGCTGCTAGAAGATGGGTCGACAGATTAGCCGTCGGGACAGTTAATACATGGGCTCTCCTCAAAAGGTATTTCATTCAAAAGTATTGTCCTCCTTCTAGGATGACAAAGAAACTCAAGGAGATCCATAATTTTAGGCAAGAAGGTGATGATGAGTTGTTCCAGGCTTGGGAAAGATACAACGGTCTCCTTTACAAATGCCCTACTCATGACCTTAATAGCCAGCAAAAGGTAAATGTCTTCTATAAGGGTATGGACATCTCCACAAGGCAGATGCTCGATTCGCAAGGGCCAATCCCTGGGATGACTCCTACACGAGCTTTGGATGCTATTCAAAAGATGGCTGACCACTCTCATAAATGGCATAACGGAGGAAGAAATAGAAGCGTAAGTGGAAATATGGACGGCATTGCAGCCATAAATAATAAACTTGAGAGTCTTGGTAGGGACATGAAAAAGCTGAAGGAAAATGTGCACTCTTTACAAGTTGGTTGCAATACTTGCAATGATGCTCACCTTGCCAAAGAATTCCCGCTTAAAGAAGAAGTCAAAAGAGTTGATGAGGCAAAATATGGGAATAGTAGGCCATTTCACGGATATAATGGTAACGGAGCTAAATACCGTGAAGGACCCCCAGGATATTATACAAGGATTGACAACAAGCCTCCTAAACCTAATATTGATGAGTTGGTTCATAAATACATCGAAGAATCTGCTAGAAAAAATGACAGGTTCAAGGAATGGATGATCAAAGTAAAATAAGACACGAATATGAACTTAAGAAACCAGAATGCCACGATCAAGAACTTAGAGACTCAAATTGGGCAGCATGCTAAAAATTTCAGAACTAGGAAAGATGAAGCTATTACATGCAAAGCCGTATTTGCACAAGTGATAAGGATTTAAAACGTACACTTTTAAGGGGTTATTTAAGCCCTTAATCGACCACTTTTATATCAGTTACTGCTTAATTTCATTCCTTTTCACTTTTTAGGTCTCTTGGAAGCAAAATGCTGGAATGAAGCACATTTGGATGAAAAGGAGTGAATACATGAAGAAAATGGCAAAGTAAGAATCGAAGCCACTCAAGCTGCTCAAATTGAACCTGACGGCGTCCCAATCAAAGGGTGACACCGTCCCTCTATACAGACTTGATAAAAATATGCACCAGACGGCTCCGTGGAATTTTTGCTTGTACAACCTGACGGCGTCAGGCTTTGAAGAAGAAGGGCGTCACTCAGACTTTTCATCTCAGACGGCCCAAATCAAGAATCAGACGACGTCCCATCTGAAGACTGACGGCGTCACAACTCTAAGGTGACGCCGTCCCATCGATGACTTGGCCAAGACGAAAACCCTAATGACGGCGAGCTGACGGCGTCCCACCTATAAGGCGATGTCGTCGCAAGTGTAAATCTATATATAGAATTCGATTTTTCTGCATTTAAGTAGGTAGACTTTTGGAGTAAAAATTCTAAACGTTTGTAGTCCGACTTGGACAGTATCATAGGGTCCCAAACCTTATTTTACACATCAAGATAAGTGTTTTAATCCAAAATATCATTATGTCTTTCATTGATTGTGTGTATGCTTGCTTGTTTAACATGTCTAGCTAAATTTCTTGTATGTTTGCTTCGATCTATGAAACCTAGTTATTAATTATTGTTAGGTTGTCTCTTATCTTAATTGTAATTGGCTTAGGAGTGCAACTAGGCTTTCGTTGTGTTTAATGCTTGAGTAATCTTTGTGAAATTTGGCTTATGAATAAAATAGTTTAAGGACTTGCGGATTTCGTAGGCTAAACCCAAAGGTAACCTCAAAGAGTTAGGGCATAGGCACACCCTACGACCTTAGGAAATACAACACGATTAAGATAAGGTGTGACAATTCAACCGACCAATAAAAGATAACTAGGGAGTAATAGTATCTAGGTAAACACATTTTTAATCATCATACGATCACACATCAATTAGACATAAGACTACCCGTAGTATTGGATAATTAGATAGTAGAAGTAATCGGTAGAAGTACCACCCCCAACCAATTGCCCCGAGATTTTACCGTAGCTTTGTAATAAAACTATAAAAAGATAAAAAAGAATCATCCTCAACCCCCACCTTCTCGTAGTACATTTCTTGCTAGCATTTCTATTCCCCTAGAAAATGATATCAATCCCCGAGGCTTACCCAATACTACACTACAACGATTAGGTTCACTGCCTAGGAGGTTGAAAAACTTGCTCGAAGAAAAGGAAGTTCCTTTGACCCCGAACGCGCTTCTTACGCGCATCAAGTTTTTGGCGCCGCTGCCGGAGAATAGAATAACTAGCTAGATCTTTATCTCGTTTAGTTTCCCTTGCTTGATTCCTGTCAAGTAAGATTTTTTTCTTATTTTTAGCTTCCTTGTAGTTTATCCCCTTCTTCGTGACTTTGTTCGTAAATCCCATCACTCACCATGATTCGCATCTTTCGCCAGAAAAAATTTGCACTACCCGCTCCCAATCCCGCAATGGAAAATGCAATCCCACAAAACCTTTCACCCGTTCACCACTTTGAAAATCACCTAGGGTATAATGAAATAAATTGGCAACAAAATAGTCTTTTCTACGATTCGGATTCCAATGAAGAATTTGATTACGGAGAGGCACTTGATAACGGGGAGGTCATCGATGAAGTTAGTTTTGAAATGCAAGAAGACCCCTCCTAATGTTTTGACCCTAGGTGTAAAATTGAGGTTGATGGTCCCTTCAACATGCAGTTCCCTTGTAAAATAGGATTTGAAAGTTTTGATGCTTACTTGCATTCATTCTTACCTTTAAACTTAATATCAAGGAATCTATATAATAAAATTAAGGTGAATGAATTAGCCTATCAAGGGGACAATGTTGTTGATGCGGTCGCTCACTTGCATGTGTTTGTTGGAAGTTTTGCCTATTTGGTTGAATTCATGGTCTTAAAAGATTTAGGAGAATTCATTGATGGAAGCCTCACTCAAGTAATATTTGGAACATCCTTTAAGAGAATGACTAAGTTGAATGAACGGATGATTGATGGTTTAGTCACATTCTCTAATGAAGTTGAGGATTTTGTCTATCAAATGCCCCATACTTAGTTAAAGAGACAAACAATGGGGACTTAGGCATACTTATGAAAAAAATAAAAGGTACTATAAAAAATGCCTAGAATTAGGAGATGAGTACAAGAAAAATGAGAGAACATTAGAGTGGCTTAGATATGGGCACGTAAGCGTGCACGAGATAACGTAGGAGCATGACTTCGAGTCTAGCTACAAGACTCATAAGTAAAGAAAAGCGCTTCGTGGGAGGCAACCCATGCTTAATTGTTTGCTTGTTTGTGTGTCATATATATTTTTTATTGTTATTTATTCTCATGTTTGATTTTGTGAAAATGCTTTATTTTGTCTTTAACCTCGCCTTAATTACATATAAAGGTATTTTACAAAAAATAAGTGTAGGGAAGATTACATACGTTTTTCAAGAACGTGAACATGAGGATTACAATTAGTGAAATTGGTATATATGTGTGTTTGTTAGAGTCAAATGCTTGTATCGAGTCATAATGAATGTTGTTGATCCCAGTTGAGCAAACGATCTAATATAGAAACTGACTTAGAACAAAAGCTTATTAAGTATCAAGCGGAATTTAATACTTAATCTTAAGAAGAAGAACAATAAACACTCAACACCTCAATATTATTTATTAATACGAATACTCTTACAGTATTAGGGTTTTGCAACCTTGAAGTGTATCGACCTTAGATATAAAACATACGTATATCTAACCTAACCTAGGACCTTCTTTTATAGGCTAAGGAGTCCTATACATTATACAATACGTAACCTACAAGATAAATATCTTTTCCATATTTATCTAATACAATAAACTAAACCGACTATACAATACTAGCAGTAGTTACATATCATTATCCGTGGTTACACTCTTCTACTAGCCGCGGTTTGTCTTCATCTGTGGTTACATTCTTCTGTCCGTGGTTATATCAAACCTGTCCGTGGTTCCAGTACTTAGAGTAATTCTTGATCCAAGGAACCTAAAACCCAACAATCCTCCCCTAAACTTGATACATTCCAACAGAATTCTCAAGTTTCTTTTAAGTTCAAAACATCTGAATTGGAGGATGTAGCCAAACACTTACTAGCCTTAAGAATGTTCTCATACTTCAACAACAAATTGTAAGCTTGACCATCATAGGGTACTAACATCTTGATACAACCAGGCTTCAACATCTGAGTAATAATTCCTGGATGCTTATTCAGTTGAGGATAATCACCTTCTACAAGCATATGAATAACCTTTCCAGAAACAGTTAAAACATGAACTCTACAAGTTTGATATAAAAACCATCTAGTAACTTGACCATTGGACAGTCCTTGCCATTCAGGTTCATCATGAGTAGGTTCAAATAGAATCTTCAAATGATGATAAACCAGTCTCTCATGATAATCATTTGGATGTACTTCACCAAACTTATTCTTGTAAAATATCCAAAGATTCATCAAATCATCTCTATCAAAATACTGAAGCATCTGTGAAAATTTATTATACTCAGAAACTTCATTGTTGAGTATTTGAATTTTCCAAACTCCTTCACTTCCAATTTTAAGCTTAAACTCATAAGAAATGATTTGATTTTCATCTTCAACAACTTTCAATCTTTTAGAATCAGATGTCTCCTGAACCTCAGATTTTCTCTTTCTTTTACTTTGAATCCACTCTTCATCCTTTTTAATCCACTCTTCTTCCTTTTTAGAATTCATTGGACAGTAATCATCATTATTAATTCTCATACATCTCTCATAAATCTCCAAAATTCTTTCAAATGAACATTTACTAAGATTATCAGAAACATGAATGCCTGAATTCTTAATAATTTTCATCAATACATTCCTCATCTGAGCAATTGAAGGAGGTTTCTTTCTTACAACTTGCTTCCTGTTTTTACTGACCTTCCTTGCCCATTCACCCAAAAGTCTAGCTTTTTCCTCATCATCCAAAAAATCCCATTCTTGTGCAGTATATTCATCATTTATTTGTTGAGAAGCTTCAAGATAGTTTTGTGATTCATACCATGTAGCTAACCATCTCTGACTAGCTTCCTCTTCATCTTGCTTCCTTTTCTCTAAAGCTGCTTGATCATCAGCTACAATACTTTTTGCATACTTTGCATCATAAGCTTCTTGTTCTGCTTTACTTTTAAATTTCAGTTTTGGTACAGCAACCTCTTTACCTTTCCCAACATCAGATTGAACCACTTTCTTCTTCAAAGGTTCACCAATAACTAAACTTTTAACTCTGGGTTTGGTTGCAGTAGACTGAACAGATAGAACAGGTGCAATGGCAGGTGCAGAAATAGATAAGGTTTTACTTAGATTTATCAAAGTACTTGCAGCTTCTTTCTCAACTTCTTTAGACTTAGGTGGTGATACAGAAAGAGTTGTGACAATAGTGGAAGTGGTTATGATAGCAGTGGGTATGACAATAGTGGGTATAATTGCTAAGTCTGAAACTGCAGCAGGGGTTACCAAAGTACTAACCGTGATTGCAGACCTACTATCAGTGGTTGTAACCTGCACTACTTCATCTTCTACAACATTCTTCAAATTTTCAAGAACTGCTTCATTCCCATCTTTATCAGATACCAAAAATTCATTATCTCCACTATCAACATCTTCATCCATAGGTACATCAACAGATACATCACCAGCCTCCCCTGAATTCATGCATTCACTCCTCCCCTGTTTGGATACATCATCCACATTCAGAGCTGGAGAATAGTCCACCTTCTTTTTCTTTCTTCTCATAGCTTTCAAAACAGCAACCCCAGGTCGTCTTACTTTCTCCAAAACCAACACTCTGTGCTTCAATCTCCTAATATCCTTACCTTGAAACACAGCCAACTCCTGTAGACCTGAAATGGTAGCCTCCATTTTAGCACATTTAACCGTCAATTCATTAAAACGTTCAAGAATATCCTCCCCACTTTGACCTGTGTGAACTGGTCCGAGAGGTGGTTCATTGGAAAAGGCAGCATGTACCAGCTTAGGATCCGTCAATTCATGTTCATGTTCCAAACTATCCTCATCACTTCGAGCTGTGTTAACTGCTCCGAGAGGTGAATCCTTGGATATAGAAAACATAGCATCAGACCTTGCCTGATCATCTATGCACCCTGTAGCAGCCAGTTGGCTAGGGATTCCTCCACCTGTGTTAAGTTCCAAGGAACTCTCCACATTAGGAGTTGCCAATGGTTGGGTCTTATCAATGTTTGCACTATCCTGACCAGCATCTAAGCATGAATCAGTAGTGGATGCCCTTCCAATCATGTCACCTCCACTCCATGTGACAGCCTCATTAACAACACCACTAACACTAGCCTGAGGAAGCTTAGTGCCCTTTTGTCTCCTAGTCCATACAATTGGTGTAACAGTGATTTGGGTTTCAAGATGTAAAGAGTGCAAGTACACCTATGGAGACTCAGAAACCTTTGCTACCAGATGATGGAAGTCTGGGTTTGACTAGAAGTAGGTTGAGTTTCACTAACAGTGGTTTGAGGTGTACTATCAATGGGTTCAGTTGTACCATCAGCAGGTTCAGTGACAAGAGTTTGAGACTCAAGACCTTCATCAAACTCAGGATCAGTAGGCAAAATAAGCATATGAGGAAATAAAGGAACATCTCTAATTGGTACATTATGTGGCTGATTCCTCATATGTGCAAAAACCTTAGGAAGCATATGATGAACTTCATACTCCCTAGTATGCTCAACAGGTTCCTCTATTTGATGTTCCACTATCAGTTGAACAAACCTAGGATACAAATAGTATTTACCCTTCTTCCTAATGTTTTGAACTAGCCCCTCATATATCATCCTAGACCAATTAAACTTCCTTCCATCAGACAAACAAATAATAGCAGTAGCAATTTTTGAAGGAAAGTCATTAAACCCAGTGGTCTTATTACTCATACACATCAACAAGGTATGAATTAAAAACTTCCATTGTTTTGAAAACAAACTCTTAAAGAATTGTACTTTTTCACCCTTGTGTGTATATCCTAATCTCTCTAAACCAGCAACAATCTCAACATCTGAAAGATTATCAACACCATCAGCATCATCAAACTTCAAAACCTCCCTAATGATCTCCTCAGTAACAGAAATAGCATGCTCATCCACAACAGTACTAAACACCTCCACGCCATCAACCTCTTCAAGTGTAGCATTCCTCTAGAATTGATGTATGTAGGCTTTAAGAATAGTGGGTTTAACTATTAAGGCATAGTGAATGGGACTGTGAACTAGGAAATCAATCATTTGATGAAACCCTTCAGATCGATTGTTTTTGATGAGGTTGGCAACTAGGTTATGTGATGTGGAATACTTTTCCGCCATTGTGATTAATGATGAGTAGGATGTGGGTTTTGTGAATTATGCAAAGAAAGTGATTAGGGTAAATGTCGAGCACCAATTGGAAGTGGTTTGAAGATCAAATAAAGGATCTATCCGTGATTTGGGGAGAGTAATATACTTATGCCAATGTTACCAAACAACCCCTGTAGTATCCAAAACTAAGCATCATGCTATCTGCGGTTCCAGAACTGCTATCCGCGGTTAAAACATACCATCAGTGGATACTTTTGATCACTTCTTCCAAGTGTCCAAGAGATACAGCAAGTAAATCTGTGTCAAAATAAGAAAGATCTCACAAAATTATGAAGGATTACACAATTTTTTTTTAATAACTAACACAAGCAGCAAACACACTAGCTCCTATGTACACAAATCCTTCATACCTGCAAGATAAAAACACAAAAAAAACACAGAGAAAAAGATTATTGTTGTCAGTGGTTAGAAAGAGCCAGAAGTGGTTCCAAATGGCCTATCCGTGGTTTAGAACAGATAAGTCAATATGGTCAACTTCAAGAATTAATATTAGTCCAACGCCCAAGAAACTCATTAACTCCTCAACCACATCTAACCTGCCCCTTATTTAATTTCATACCCTTTAACTCTGCTTATAAAAAGAACCCTAATATCATATAACGCACACACCAATCAATATCAAAACCCTAATTGCTCCAAAATCCCCAATCAACTGCAATCACAATGTGGAACCCCAGTTGGAATAAACCAGAAGTTGTTGATCTTACATCCTCCTCCTCCTCATCATCATCTTCATTATCCAGTGAAGATTCTAACCCATGGCAGTCCTACTTTCCTCCACAAGAACCAAGACCAAGAAAATCCCCATTTCTTTCATCATCTAAAGATGATAGTGTGGTGAATCCAAGTGAGGCATCTGAGGACTCTGATGACTCCTCAAAGAAGAGAACTTCAAACCCCCAACCTTCTTCATCCCAACCCCAACCAAGACCACGAGCAAGAAATCCACCACTCCCAAAAGACAGAGAGGTGGTTCTTGGTCTTCCAACACCAAGTTGTGGTGCTTCTTCACACATCGTAAGGGGGAAGGGAAAAAGGAAAATGGAGTGATGTTTTTTGGTGAAACCAACAGATGAAAGTGTGATCAGACTATGTCCTTTGTGCTTCATCTACTGTATTCATCTTCATCATCTTCATTTGCATCAATCCATCCTTCCCATTTTGATCCTTAGCTTGTCATGCATATCCAACAGCTGAGGATAGTAGTAGGAAATCATGTATAGAAGTAGTCTTTTAATTTGCACTTGAAGTTTCATTGTAAGCTGTAAGCTGTAAACTGTTTTGATAAATGAATGAACAAGTTAACTTCAGTACTTCTTTAGCTTCTATAATGAACTTTCTTGTATCTGGAAAATGGTTAGTGGAAACACATAACAACAAATAGTGGGTTGAACAAAACTATCAGTGGTTAGAAACAAGAATAGCAAAACTAAGATTACATAATAACAGTCCAATACTTATACAAACTGGTACAAAACAATTTGAGAGTTTAGAGATTTATCATTCCAATACTAACAACAAGGTACTGAAACCTCCCCACATCAAAAGCTTTGGTGAGAAGATCAGCAACATTGAAATCAGTATGGATTTTTACCATTTGAATCAGTCTTTTCTCATTACAATCTCTAATGAAATGATGCCTTATCTCAATATGTTTAGTTCTAGAATGTAAAACAGGATTTTTAATAATGCAAATTGTACTGTTATTATCAATGTAAATCTTAGTATGCATAAAATTGTACCCAAAATCCAGCAATTGATTTTGAATCCAAAGAACTTGACCACAGCAACTAGCAGCAGCGTCATATTCAGCTTCAGTTGTAGAATTAGCCACAATGGTTTACTTTTTACACTGCCAAGAAATTAATCTGCTTCCCAAAAACTGACATCCTCCACTAGTAGACTTCCTATCCAAACTAGCACCAGCATAGTCACTATCTGTGTAGGCCACCAAATCAAAAGGGGAATCCTTAGAGTACCAAAGGCCCAATTTAGGATGACCTTTAAGATATCTAAAGATCCTCTTAACAACATTCATGTGTGAGGTATTAGGTGTGACTTGAAGTCTTGCACACACACATACTGAGAACATAATATCTGGCCTAGATGCAGTGAGATACATCAAAGATCCAATCATGGATCTGTACAACTTCAAATCAACTTTGGGACTTCCATCATCTGGTAGCAAAGGTTTCTGAGTCTCCATAGGTGTACTTGCACTCTTTACATCTTGAAACCCAAACTTCTTCAAAACATCTGCTACATACTTATCTTGACTGATGAAGATACCATCAGTCCTTTGTTGAACTTGTAGCCCCAAAAAGAAAGTGAGTTCTCTCATAGAACTCATCTAAAACTTATCATGCATAAGTTTCTCAAAATCCCTGCATAGCTCCTTGTTAGTAGAGCCAAAGATGATGTCATCTACATAAACCTGAACCAATAAAATATCATCTTTGTGCTTTCTAATGAACAAAGTTTTATCAATCAACCCTCTTTTAAACCCATTGTCCATCAAATAAGTAGACAGACACTCATACCATGCCCTAGGAGCTTGATGCAACCCATACATAGCCTTTCTCACCCTGTAAACCTTGTCAGGATGATCAGGATCTTCAAAACCAGGAGGTTGACAAACATAAACCTCCTCATCAATTGTGCCATACAAAAATGCACTTTTAACATCCATCTGATACACAACAAAATTCTTGAATGAAGCATAAGCCAGAAATAATCTGATAGCCTCTATTCTTGCAACTGGAGCAAACACTTCATCATAATCCAAACCTTCAGTTTGTGTGTATCCTTGAGCAACCAACCTTGATTTGTTTCTTACAACAATTCCACTTTCATCCCTCTTGTTTCTAAACACCCATTTAGTCCCAATTGCCCTTTTTCCATTTGGAAGATCAACCAATGTCGAAACCTCTTGAAGCTTAAACTGTAAAAGCTCCTCTTGCATTGATTCTACCCAGCGTTCTTCTGATAAAGCTTCTTCCACTCTCTTGGGCTCCTTTTGAGACAGAAAACAAGCAAACAGGCAATTTTGAAGATCTTTATGACTGTTTCTTTTGTGAAGAGATCTTGCAAAGAACCCATGTTCAGGAAAAGGTTCAGTGTTCTTAACCCTGCTTCTTGTTTGAACTGGAGTATTCAAGTTTCCAAGTATTTGTTCCTTGGGATGAATCTTGTGAATCCTTGTAGTGGTGATTGGACTTTCATGAATGACAGTTTCCAAATTAGACAAATCAGCATTGAAGAAATCATCCATGTCTTCATCATCAGTAGGAGTATCAATTTCTATCAAACCATGCATGGTAGGATCATGTGGATACTCCTCATCACCAAATAATGGCTTTGCTTGTGGTCCAAAGAAAGTACTATCACCAGTACTTGTATCCGGGGTTTCACTAGACCTATCAGTGGTATGAGATGGCTCATCAGTGGTTTTAGTAGGCTTAGCAGTGCTTGCAGAATCCCTTTTCTTCTTTTCAAGTTCTTCTACCGACACAGAGTTATCTTTCACCAACTCATCCTTATCTTGATGATGATCAACATTGCCTCCAGTATTCAGTACATCATCATCAGTGGGACCTTGCTTGTGAATGATGGAAGGAACAGAACCAGCTTTCCACTTTTCAATCAAATAGAACTCCTGTGGAGAATCAGCTTCCTTGGAAGGTGTCTCTGCCTCAGAATCCTTTTGTGTACCTGCATAAACATTAGTGGAAGTTCCTGCAATGATAGGCTCATAATTCATAGATTTGGTTAGCATATCAATGTTAAAAAGCCAGTCTGGTCCTTTGGTCTTAACACTAGGAGTCTTTTCACTGAATTGAACGTGTAAGTTCTCTTCAACAATTCTAGTCCTCCTATTGTATACTCTAAAGGCTTTGCTATTAGTAGAATAGCCTAAAAAGTATCCATCATCTGCTTTTTCTTGAAACTTGCCTAGGTAGTCTATGGTATTCAAGATGGTAACAGGACACCCAAAAGGTTTTAGGAATGCAATCATTGGCTTCCTATCATGTAACAGCTCATAGGGGGTCTTGTTATGAGGCTTCACTACCTTACTCCTGTTTTGCACATAACATGCAATTCCTATAGCTTCAGCCCAAAAGGTAGTTGGTAACTTAGACTCTGACAACATGGTCCTAGCAGCCTCAATTAGTGTTCTATTTTTCCTTTCAGCTACACCATTCTGTTGTGGTGCTCTAGCAACACTAAACTGTCTTTCTATACCTTTAGCTACACAGAACTGATTCATCACATCATTCTTAAACTCAGTTCCATTATCACATCTGATTACCTTGACCTTATGGTTTACTAGATTTTCTATCTTAGTAATGAAACTCTTGAGGATCTCACTAGTCTCACTCTTAGCAGCCAAAAAGTATACCCAAGAAAATCTACTATAATCATCAGTGATAACAAGGCAATAGTGCTTATGGTTCAAACTCTTAACAAAGGTAGGTCCAAATAAGTCCATATGAAGCATAAACAGTGGTTGTGTGATGGTGTTTACAGTTTTGGTCTTACAAGAAGCTCTATGTTGTTTTCCTTTTTGACAGGCCACACACAGTTCCTTACACTCAAAAACCTTAGAAGGTAACCCTCTCACTAAGTTTCCTTTTACCAGTTTATTGATTGTTTTGTAATTGAGATGACCTAGCCTTCTATGCCATAATTTTGACTCATCTACAGATGCTTTAGCAAACAAACATGTTAAGGACCTATTTGGAAGAACATCTTTAAGATCAAAACAATATATGTTTTCCTTCCTAGGTACCCTAAGTTGTATAAACTTCTCATCAGGCATCTTAAACTCAGGAGACAACACCACACACTCAGTTTCCCCAAAAAGTACCCACTTGCTGATCCCAGTTTTTCTTATCACACATTTGAGAAACACTGAATAGATTATACTTAAGTCCCTGTACCAAATAGTCTTTTTCAAAGTCTAAATTCCCTGTTCTGATTGTGCCTCTGCCAAGTATCTTTCCTCCCTTTGGATCATTGCCAAATGCCACATATCCTCCATCAAAAGCTTCAAATTCTTCCAGGTTGCTCCCATCCCAAGTCATGTGCCCAGAACAACCACTATCAAAAACTCCTTTATCTTTTAGCTCAGTTTGAAGATTGCCCTGCACATGAAATTAAACAAATTAGTTCCTTTTGTGGACCCAAGCCAATACTGACTTGGGTCTGCCCTGTGCATCAAAATATTCAAATTTCTTTAGGTCCATTGTTGCACAGTTGACATGTGGTAAAACCTTGGTCTTAGGCTTCCATTGCCAACTAGCTGAGGCCTTAACAGCATAAAAATGATTTCCAACCACTGTGTCAGTTATCACCTTTGGAATTTTTAAAACTTCTTTTGTATCAGTGGTGATATTTTGCTTAACAGTGGTTTGATTCTGCTTAGCCGTGTTTACATTTTGCTTAGCAGTGGTTGGAACCCATTTAGGTGCAGCAGTGACTATAGATTTTGTATTCCCATTCCTCATCAACACTGCTCTTGGAATCATGTTTTTGTTTGGATGAGGGTTTGTATTCTTTGAAAAGTTTTGACGATTTACCCTCCTCCAATGATTCCAAACTTGTGGTCTGTTTTTATTACAATTTCTCTGTAAGTCTTCAAAACTACCACATACAAAACAAGCCTTTTTAACACATTGAAACTCATATCCTAACCTGTTAGAAATTAGGCCATTAAAGTTTCTCTGGTTACCCCTAGGTATGTATCTTTTCATTTGTTCCCTAGGCACTTCTTTGTACTCAACTACTCTCTTAGCTATTTGAGCTCCAAATCTAGGTACAAGGTTGACTTGCTGAGAATCAACTTTCTTAACTTTTTCAATCTTCTCAGACTTAGTTGATTCAGTACTATCTTCCTCAGAATCTGATTCCCAATCTTCAATTATAGGAGCATCAGATGACTTATCAGAACTTATCTTAGGTGTTTCGGTCTTACTTATTCCTTCTACAGGTTTGTTAAAACTGAATTCACTACTAAATGACAGTTCTTTAGCAGGTGGTGCATGTTGCATAAGAGTGGGTGGTGGCATATTATTGTATCCTATCCCAGAACCCTTTTTCATTAAATGACTCTCTATAGACTTATGAACCAGATCAGAAGCAAATTGTGTTTTAGCTACCCAAACAACATGTTTTTCTTTTTCTTCTAGGGCCTTTTGTTTTACACTCTCTGCCAGTTCAAGTTTCTCTTTAAGCATTTTAATCTCTCTATTCTTAAGATCAATTTCACCACCTAATTTATTGATCTTATCTACATACTCAAACTCACATTTAATACAATATTTAAGCTTCTCTTCCACACTCTCTAGACCAACTCTATAACCTAAGTTGTCCATAGTCAGTCTGTCTACTTCTTTCCTCATACTCTCAGTGATTGCTTTTTGAGATTCTAAGTTATCATGACATGATTTAAAAGAACAGGTAGACTCATTAGATACCTCAGAATCTGAACCAGAAGATGAAGCATAGGCCATAAGAGCAAAGTTATGCTCTTTTGAAGCTTCACTAGCAAGAAAAGCTGCATTTGGACCTTCTTCAATCTGATCACTCCAATCATAATCACCAATCCCATCCTGAGCAATCAAAGCTGAAGAAGCATCATGATCTTCTGTAGTCTTCTTAATGCCTTCAATTCTTTTAAGAGCTCTACATTCCCTAGCAAAGTGCCCTTTCTTCTTGCAGTTAAAGCACTCCATCTTTCTTTTGTCAAACCCAACTCTCCTTTGACCATCATACTTAACTTGTCTTCCAGTCCTCCTCAGAAACTTAATTGCTTGGAGAGTCAACATTGCCATTTGCCATTGAAGATTAATCTCTTCAAGATCAACAGGATCAATTTGATCCAAATCTTGATTCAACACAGTAACACTGGTAGTTAAATCAGCCAGAAAAGCACAGATTGCACCATCACTAACATTATCACTAACAGTGGTATTATTTGCAATAGCCGTGGTTATACCATAGGCAGCAGTGGATACACCTTGTGGGCTCTTGTGATTAGTGGATACAAAAGCAATGTTTTGATTAGCAGAAGATGCGTTAGCAAAGTTATTCTCAGACTCATAAACCTTCAAGTTGTTGAAGAGATTGTCCAGAGTTATCTTATCAAAGTCCACCTTATTTCTCCACACAATTGTATGAATAGCCCAATCAGATGATAAACTCCTAATGAACTTCAAATTAATATCTTCTTGAAGAACCTTATAATCCACAGACTTCAGTTGGCTGATAAGTTTTTGAAGTCTATTATACGTGCCATCAATCTTTTCTCCACTAAGAGCAGTGAAGGTTTCAAATTGATGCTTGAGCATGTTCATCCTTGACTTCTTAGTAGCTTCATTACCAGCAAACCTAATTTCAAGAGCATCCAATAAATCTTTAGCAGACTCATATTGTTCAAAGTCCAAAGCATAGTCATTGGGTATTCCCATGGAGAGGATACTGTGAGCTTTGATCTCCATATTCCTTTTTGCTTTATCAATTTCACTAACAATAGCTATCTCTAGACCATCTTCACCCTTCTTAGGAAGAGTGTCTCTTTTTTCAACGACATCCCAGAGAGCATAATCAATCATACGAATGTATTGCCTCATTCGCATTCTCCAGATTTGATACTCACCATGCTTGAGCATGGGTACCTTTGAAGCAGTCACCATGTGAGTTTCGTCAGACATCTTTACTTACTTGAATAAAGCTTAACAGAACTTCTTCTTGGTTACAGTTTCTAGATCACAAGCTCTAATACCACTTGTTGATCCCAGTTGAGCAAACGATCTAATATAGAAACTGACTTAGAACAAAAGCTTATTAAGTATCACGCGGAATTTAATACTTAATCTTAAGAAGAATAACAGTAAACACTCAACACCTCAATATTATTTATTAATACGAATACTCTTACAGTATTAGGGTTTTGCAACCTTGAAGTGTATCGACCTTAGATATAAAACATACGTATATCTAACCTAACCTAGGACCTCCTTTTATAGGCTAAGGAGTCCTATACATTATACAATACGTAACCTACAAGATAAATATCTTTTCCATATTTATCTAATACAATAAACTAAACCGACTATACAATACTAGCAGTAGTTACATATCATTATCCGTGGTTACACTCTTCTACTAGCCGCGGTTTGTCTTCATCCGTGGTTACATTCTTCTGTCCGTGGTTATATCAAACCTGTCTGTGGTTCCAGAATTTAGAGTAATTCTTGATCCAAGGAACCTAAAACCCAACAAATGTTTTACAGGAATTTTTCAAGGTTTTAAAGATGTATTTTTTCCAGAATTTTTCTAGAAAAACGCAGCAGACCAGTTTCTGTCATGACAACCTGACGACGTCAGGTCAAGCAGAAATAGCTTATCAATTTTTTTCTTCGTTTTCTGTGCTACTTATAATTTTTGGAAATTCTCAGGTCTTAATTTTCCAGAAAAAACTGCAAACATCCATTCCACAAACATTATATCCTAGTATAGTTGTGTCATATATAGTTTACCGCCAATTTTACGTGAAGGTTTCGTTTGTTTTCTTAAAGTGTGCAGGTTATATTTGGCAAGAAGAAGAAACACAACATTGGATGAAGCTTATCACTTATGCATTCTTCTTGGAAAAGAATTTAACCGCAACTTCACACGGATCCTACCGAGCTAATCAGAGGAGTACTAGTTTCTTTCTATTTTACTTACCTTCCTTTATCATAACTTTGATACTTTCGGGGAACATTGGGGACAATGTTCAGTTTAAGTGTAGGGAGGGAGAATAAAACGGGAACTTAGAAACTATTCTTGCCTTGATTATTTGTCTTGTCCTTGGTAATTTGTGTAATAAACTATGAGAAATATTTGTTAGGGCAATTTTAGCACCAAATTTATGACATGTACGAGCTAAAACTTTAGTCTTAATAAAGCGTCTCATGGATAGGAGTTATGTGACTAGCACAAAAACCGTTTACCACTCAAATTCCACCCAAAAAATGTGAGGTTCGCCCCTAGGTCTTTAGGAATAAAGCATTCACCTTTAATGCTTAGATAGTGTACCGGTAGTATAATAGATTCTAGAACTTGTTTTGTGATGCATTCCGAGATCGCTAGTGAGACTACACTTGTGTAGTTAGGAATAACTAAGTGATAAGAGGCATTAGGATAACCCTTGTTTGAAACCTGTATTATAATTACTTCTTCCACATCGGTTGAGTAATTACCCCACACCCTTGCGATGTACTCATCTTTAGAACACGATATCCCTAGTTAACCTCTCAGAGCCTATCCTTTTCGCGGTTCTCGTGATGTTTCGGTTTTCCGTAATATCAATGAAGAACATTGTTTACAATCCACCCCCAAATGTACACCCGAATCGCCTTAGCCTACCTTGTATGCACTTACCTTTAGTGCATTATTGTTATCATTACTAAACCCTTAGTTCAAATATCTAGTTACTTGCATGGTTGCTAAGTCGAGTCATATCTTTTGTACACAGTTTTGGGATGATTGGGACTCATGGGTAAAAAGTAATCTATTATAGAGTAACGGGAAAGAACGATAAATTCAAATTCCCTTTGTCTACGTAATTAAATACTCCAAGTGTTTTGATCTTTTCAAATCGGGTCAATTAGTGTTAGAGAAATAAAAACTCAAGTGTAGGGATGCTCCTATAAATCCCTTATATTTTGATGTTATCGTAGAGGATGGTAGAGTAAAAATGTATGCAAAAAAAAAAAAAAAAAAAGAAGAAGAAAAACATACGGGCTACCCTACATCTATCTTTATGTTTATGTCTTTAAATTTATGTTTGTTTTTTTCAAGTTGTTTAAAGTTAGTGAGTCGAGTCTTGGCTTAGCAACGCCAAGCTTTTCATGCTTGTAACATAAGATTTTTGACTTGCCACCACTAAAAATCACCTATTCAACAAAACCCTTTGTTCCCCTACTGTAAGCTTAACGTTACAACCTTTGTAAAGACCTCTTAGATAGTTGTTCCTAGGTGCTTACGCCAAAACAGTGGAGGTTTGATCTAGTCTCAAGCTTATGGTAATCTATGTACTATGTCAGGTAGTGAGTGTTTATCTTCCATTTCCATTTATTATATTTCATATAAACCCGAGAGATGAGAGAATCCAAACACCCCTTGTAAAGTGCTAATATATAATTTCCGTGCTTGTTATGACTATTGCGGTGCTTTTGCTTGTTATGAATTATTTTAAACCTATGCTTCATGCCTCCTAACTTGTAAATTGATTAGACAAAAACACATTTGCTTGAGGACAAGCAAATACCAAGTGTAGGGATATTTGATAAGGATTTAAAACGTACACTTTTAAGGGGTCATTTAAGCCCTTAATCGACCACTTTTATATCCGTTACTTCTTAATTTTGTTCCTTTTCACTGTTTAGGTCTCTTGGAAGCAAAATGCTAGAATGAAGCACATTTGGACGAAAAGGAGTGAATACATGAAGAAAATGGCAAAGTCAAGATCGAAGCCACTCAAGCTGCTCAAATTGAACCTGACGGCATCCCAATCAAAGGGCGACGCCGTCCCTCTATACAGACTTGATAAAAACATGCACCAGATGGCTTAGTGGAATTTTTGCTTGTACAACCTGACGGCGTCAGGCTTTAAAAAAGAAGGGCGTCACTCAGACTTTTCATCTCAGATGGCCCAGATCCAGAATCAGACGACGTCCTATCTGAAGACTGACGGCGTCACAACTCTAAGGTGACGCCGTCCCATCGATGACTTGGCCAAGACGAAAACCCTAATGACGGCGAGCTGACGACGTCCCACCTTTAAGGCGACGCCGTCGCAAGTGTACATCTATATATAGAATTCGATTTTTCTGCATTGAAGTAGGTAGAATTTTGGAGTAAAAACCCTAAACATTTGTAGTCCGACTTGGACAGTATCATAGGGTCCCAAACCCTATTTTACACATCAAGATAAGTGTTTTAATCCAAAATATCATTATGCCTTCCATTGATTGTGTGTATGCTTGCTTGTTTAACATGTCTAGCTAAATTTCTTGTGTGTTTGCTTAGATCTATGAAACCTAGTTATTAATTATTGTTAGGTTGTATCTTATCTTAATTGTAATTGGCTTAGGAGTGTAACTAGGCTTTCGTTGTGTTTAATGCTTGAGTAATCTTTATGAAAGTTGGCTTATGAATAAAATAGTTTAAGGACTTGCGGATTTCGTAGGCTAAACTCAAAGGTAACCTCAAAGAGTTAGGGCATAGGCACACCCTACGACCTTAGGAAATACAACACGATTAAGATAAGGCGTGACAATTCAACCGACCAATAAAAGATAACTAGGGAGTAATAGTATCTAGGTAAACACATTTTTAATCATCATACGAGCACACATCAATTAGACATAAGACTACCCGTAGTATTAGATAATTATATAGTAGAATTAATCGGTAGAAGTACCACCCCCAACCAATTGCCTCGAGATTTTACCTTAGCTTTATAAAAAAACTATAAAAAGATAAAAAAGAATCATCCTCAACCCCCACCTTCTCGTAATACATTTCTTGCTAGCATTCCTATTCCCCTAGAGAACGATATCAATCCTCGAGGCTTACCCAATACTACACTGCAACGATTAGGTTCACTGCCTAGGAGGTTGAAAAACTTGCTCGAAGAAAAGGAAGTTCCTTTGACCCCGAAAGCGCTTCGTACGCGCATCAAAAAGATGAGAAGGAAGAAGAGCAACATACTTCGGCCATCACAAATGACCTTTGTGGGAT
Source organism: Chrysanthemum seticuspe (assembly GCA_019973895.1). NCBI lineage: Eukaryota > Viridiplantae > Streptophyta > Magnoliopsida > Asterales > Asteraceae > Chrysanthemum > Chrysanthemum seticuspe. The sequence continues at coordinate 19,103 of BPTQ01003192.1, read as the reverse complement.
TAATTACCTAAGAGAAGATTGCGGATCTGAAAATGACGAAAGTTTGCCATGTCAACTTCCTGAAAAACGATCTTTATCAAGGAATCTTTCTATTGCCTTGCACCATCGGTAACCTTAAGATTCCCGCTTTAGCTAATTTAGGAGCTGGGGTTAATCTTATTTCCACTTCATTGTTTGACATTTTGAAGCTAACTAATCTTAAAAAAATAACAATGATGATCGAAATGGCTGATTCTTCTAAGGCTGTACCTCGGAGGGTTGTTGATAACGTTTTACTAAAATTTGGTAAATTCCTTTTTCCACTGATTTTGTGGTTATTGACATAGGCAAACGTGAGCATTGCAACTTAATTGTTGGGAGACCCTTTTTAGCTACTTGTCGAGCTCATATAAAAGTTTTTGAAAAGCAAATTTCTTTAGGAATAGAGGAGGAACGAGTTACTTTTTATATGAATGAGAAATTTAACCCTCATCCGAAATTTTCAAAAAAAATTAACGTTGTCAATATGCCCTTACTTGATCCACCTTTCTGCGATGAGGTCAAGTCTAACAATTATGAAAAAGATGTTAATAGTTGTAAACAGGAACATGGGGAATCTAATCAGATCAAGGCTGTCGAAGAAGCTCCGGATCTTAATAAGCATCACTGCATTCCAATATTGGCTGAGCAAGATGGATCTATGCAAGTAAGGCCCACGTGTAACACATTTCGTGACTATTGCAATGGGGGTGATAATGAAAAGTAAAAGATATTGAATGGACATGCCCCCATGAGATTGAAAGACATGATATCATGTTTGGAAATCTATCTTTCCAAGATTGGTACAAAATTAGATTTGGGGACACTAATGTCAATACAAGTCTGATCAAAAGGCTCAAGCTCGATTACGACGAATATCGTCTTCCGGATAAGCAGTTCGTTGATAAAGGGTCAACCAAGAATGATGCCTCATATTAAAATAATTCTCAAGGTATGATGGTTGAAGACGACGAATACAAAAAGTCGTGTTTATCATTCAAAGAATGGCTTGTGCATAACTTTGGTACCTCCAGCATCAGAAATACTGTCAGGAAAAAAGTTTTTTTCCGAATGGATGATTAATTTCCATCAAAAAATAGGAGAAACTGGGAATAATATAGATAATTTATTAAGCACCACTTATGGTAGTGGTTGACATAAAGCCCCTTGGCTTTGAGTCTAACTTAAAGACTCGGTAATAAAGAAAAGTGCTCTTTCTGGAGACAACCTGAATTATCCTTTTCATTTCTGTTTCTTTTCATTTTTATTTATTGGGTTTTGTGCTTTTAACCTTTTTGCAGGAATTGGAAATGAACTCACGGCGATTAAAATGGGGACCTGATTCTGTTATGAAGTTACGGCGTAACTCTCTCCATGGTTACGCCGTAACCGTTCTTCAGTAGCTGATTCACTCCAGGTTTACCAGCATTACGGCGTAATCTCCATCCATTATTATGCCGTAACAGTCTTCTGTAGACGAATTCCAGGTTTAACCAAAATTATGGTGTAACTCATTCTTAAGGTTACGTCGTAATTCATCTTGCAGTTTTTAAAATTTTCCAATATTAGCACGATAACCTTGTATTAGTTTTAAATGAACTTTGTGGGTATGTTCCTTGTAAGCCCTCACGAGACTACACTTGTCCACTTGGGACATCAAGTGCTTTAAAAGGCTTGTTGCATATGCTAAATGCAACCGTGATTCCTACGAAAGTGAGTTAGATTTGTTTTTATTTTTTAGAATTATGCTTGTTGGTTAGTTGTGATTTCAGGGATCGAAGTTTGCTCATGATGCTTAACGAAGGCACGATTTTCTTCATCGGCCTTCTTTCTTTTTAAGAGCGAATTTCATGGAAGTTCTCGCTCTAATTCTACTTTCTCTTCACCTTTATTTAACGTTTAGTACAAAATGGACTTTGTACATCTCAAGTGGGGGGGGGGGAGTAGAATTATTACTTGAACTTAATTGCCCTCATTTTTCTAGTTTATTTTGAAAAATTATGACATTTTTAAAATTTTGACATGTTTCTCTTAACCTAACTAGTTTAGCCCTTAGCCGAGCACAATATAACATTTGATATTCCATGGTGAGATTAGCCTTATCCGTTTCCGCTTATTTACCCAAATCCACCAAATTATGAGTGTGCCGGTAGCTTGTAAACTTTAGAACTTGGCATTTGCATCATTTCGAGACCATAAACGAGGTATGTTGAGTTAACTTGATATATATGGAATTATCAGGTTGAGAAGGCAATATTTTTAGGATTATCACCCAAATAGCCTATTTTTGTGTGTCTATCGATTAGTCACCTTGACTCTTCGACCCCCATGTTAAACCTTTTGTTGCACTCCCCTTTAGTGCAAGATACCCCTAGATACACCCTTCAAAGCCTTTCCTTTCATTTCACACCCTTTATTTTTGTTTCGTTACACCGTTCACTTTAGCCTACCGTATAGTCTTAATTTGTGATCGGGAAGTCACTGTTTGCCCAAGTTCAAGGTTCAAGTAGAGAGGTTCGAAAATTACGCTTTCGTCAAAGACTTACATATGAAGATCATCGAAGACGCCGCATATTCTCATATTATGTTCATCTCAAGTGGGGGATGTTTATGTTTTCTATTTAGATTTAAAAAAAAATGATTCGAAAAAAAATGTTGTTTATTGTTTATGTTATTTAGTGCAATGTTAGAAGCACTATGTTAGGAGCTCATCGGATATTAAGCATCAAGGAGGCCACCTCGATCACATTTGAAGAATTGAGTTGGTGGTAATATTACACCAATAGTTTGAAGATCAGGTAATGTACCCATCATGACGTCCGCTAATGGCACATCTACTTGATATATCATGACCCGGTTTCTTCATTTCAAAGCTTGAACTTTGGATGGACGGTGGGCGGTGACAACTTGGTTATAGGTTAAGACTATTTGTTTTGGTTATTTTTATTTTACACCAATTATTTCCCATGTCTTATCCTACCTTTAAGTCATGAAGCTTGTCTAGGTGATGAAGCGAGCAATCTTTGGTGTCTTGGCCATGGATTTGGTCATGTATCATTGATTTTGTCCACCTTGCCGTGACACGTTAGTAATGACACTTCACCCTTAACCTCATTGTGTGTCTAGCCATATTTCCCTCAAAGATTGTTTAGTCCTTAACTATAGTGGTGGAGATTTGTGTAACCTCCAAGCTTATGATAGAATACATGTTATGACTATGCTTTGAGTGATCACCCCGAAATTGACACTTAGACTAAATGAGAGAATATGAGTATTTGTTCCCATTTCGTGAGGTGTTCGGCTTTGATTTATTCTAGCATAAGAAATTTTTAAACTCATATCTTCCAGGTATTAGGGGACATGTTTTTAGAAAATTCTCTAATAAGGTATACTTGAGGGCAAGTAGAGTTCAAGTGAGGGGATTATTGATAACATCAAATAGTCCTGACTTTTTAGTGTCAACTTCCCCCGATTATGCTCATGTTTTATGTCATTTATATGGATTTATGCTTGTATTCCCTTATATTTCACTTCCAGGTAAAATATGAGCATTGGAGCTTAGAGACACGGATTTTTGGAGATTTTCCTAACGGTTTTATGTTAGTATGCTATTTATGAAGAAGCTACGGCGTAACTCATGTTCTCTATTACGCCGTAGCTAGTGTTTTGTCACAGAAGACCAACTCAACCGTAGTTACGGCGTAACTCTCAACTAAGGTTACGCCGTAATCATCTAGGTCATAAAGTAATTTGCGCCTCCATCAACTATGCCGTAACATCCTTACAAGCATTACGACGTAACGACCTTCTGTTAAGAGAACGTAATTGTTACGACGTAACTCTCATCAGCACTACGGCAGAGCTGCAAACTACGGCGTAACTATTCCTTTTGTTACGCCATAGTCACTTTAACAAGGCTTATGTTTTGAAGATACTTAAGTTACGGCGTAACTCGCAATTTAAGTTACGCTGTAACTGTTATCGGGCCTATAAATTCAAGCCTTAAAATATGCATTTCACTTCATTCACTCACAACTCAAAGGCAGAGAACGTGAAGAGGGTTCCAAAGGCACATCACACGGAGCATACGGACCTATCTCCAAGGAAGGAATCACACCATATCGATAAGATTTAGCGATCATTTCTATCTTTTACTTCAATTCATGTCTTTCATTATGTTAAACATTGAATTTATTGTATCTTTTAATATGATCGGCTAAGCACCTTTGGTGCTAGCCTAGTTATGATTCCTTAATTGTATTGTTTGTGTTTTCATGCTTCCATAGATTGTTTCTAGTATATGCATGCATAGTTCGATGGTAGTTACCTGTTAGGTCACCATAAGTTAACACAAGGATCAATATGTAAGAAATATAGATGAGATGATCGGATGAACACACACAAACACACACGATAAGATGATAAACAAAGGTTATGCGTAGGAATGTATTAAGTGTGAACAACCAACCCTCAAATGAGGGTTTACAAGACTATTTATAAGGGAAGGGAGCTAGGGCAACACATCTAGTCCCTTCATTTCATATTGGGTTTTTGCATAGGCTCATGGGCTTTCTACATGAGCCTTGCCATAAATACTAACATAAAAGCCTAATTAAGCAACCTATTACATATTAATGACTAACACTTGAAATACAAGTTAGGAATGATTCCAACAATCTCCCCTAAGTGTTAGTGATGACTCCAGCAATCTTGAATAAGTTGTTGGTGATGATGTAATAGTAGTTGCTTGACATCTTCTAGCATTCTTCTTTCTTGTGAGAAGAAGTGCTTTGATTCCAACAATCTCCCCAGAATAAGGATCTTGTTTCTTTTGAAGTTTTCAGCTTTGACGTCTTCGTATTATTTGTTCTTTGTTCTTTGTAATGGTGTGGATGTGGTGATAGTATGTGATTGTCTGCATCAGGTCCACTACGTTGCTCAGGTGTCTCCACGTCTCTCTCCAACATGCTCACACGCCCTTTTGACTTTGGATTTCAGATATGATGTAGTTCTCTAGTCTTTAATGCTTTGTAGATTCTTTGGTTGATGAAGAATCGTTTAGACTTTTTGAGTTGCCTTTCAAGAGAGCTTCATTTGTGTTGATGTTGGTATGAGCATGAGGAGAGTCAGCACGATCTTTCCTCCCAGGAGCATCCATCAGAAAAAACATAGAAATGGGTTAGTGAAAAACACCAATCGATCACGGTGGTCTTTTCTAAAAGAATTGACCACTACGATTGTTTTTACTGATGAATGTCTTGATTCCATTCACCTTGTTCGGGCGAATCAGCCATCCGAATCCCGTGCAGGGACAGTTGGCATTACATTGAACAAGTTTAAGTAATGACCCACATTTTCAGGACTCGATTCTTGAAAGGAATCTCCTTAGCGGGATTTCCAGCACTTACAAGTTCGAACTTCGAGGGTGTTAACAGCATAGTGTGAAAACACATCTCTAATTCTAGAAAAGGCTGTTCATGAACTGAAGTCCCTCAAGTAAGATAACACGATGTACCAAAGTACATCTACAGTTCAGGTGAGTCGCTGAGGTACATCGAAGCATCACCTCACGCCTGTAGACCGTTTGAGACAACACTAAACGTAACCCACAAGGAGTTACTGAAGCGACCTGCTGTCAGGGCTGTTTGATGTTGACCCTGGCAGGAGTTTCCATTCAATCACTGAGGATCACAAGTATGAATCCCCTCATAAATGTTCTCGACAGATTGCTAAGATCTGTGAAGGACTCTAAAATGTATCACTTGCGTCCTTAGTATTGAACGACAAGTGATGAAATGTCAAGTGTTCCTAAGAGATCTTTTGATGAATCTTGTGGCCCTAGACTCAATTAGTGCGCTTTGGTTTTCTTGAGCGGAGACTAGGGAGAGGGTCTCCTTCTTTAATACCAACAATCTCTAAGAGAGAGTCGATAGTTTACGTAGGGTTCCCTGTGAGAATGAAACAAGCTTCTGTTGAGAGAAACTTGAGTGGCTAAGAAGGTTTAGTGCAGTGCGTCACTGGGTCCATGACGACTTTAATCTTCAATACCAGTGTCAACTAGTGACAACCAGTAGCATATGAATTGAACCCGGTGTCTGCCTTAAGTTGAATAATTTGGAGGGCTATTTCTTTTCACCCTTTTCTTTACTTTTCTTTTTAATTATTCAACTCCTTCTTTCTCCGATTCTCATTGTCTCCTTTTTATAATCATACCTAAGGACTTCTAAATACTAACTATTGGTGGTGTCCTTGGGTAGACCCCTCTGGCTCTGGAGGATCATAGGACGTTTATTCCTAACCTTAGTCACCTTATAACTCCATGACTACCTATGTTGCCATAAACCATTTTCTCGAAAATATCTCAAAGTGTTTATGAATGAAAACATGTTTGTAACACTTCGAGAGTTTTGCATTTTCAGAAATACTCCCCCTCCATATGTGCTTAAGTGTTTAGACAAAAATCTGCACAGTGAGGGTAGAGCTCGCACTTTTGAATTGATCAAATCAAGATAGACAATTCCCCGCGAGACACGGTTACGTTGCATAGTTAAAGAGATGCATTGTCAGCTTTTAGGTGACAACTAGCTCTAATAACTACCTTGAAGGTGTGGACAAACCTTGAAAAGGTTGTCAAACTCGTCAAAGTTCATGTCTATCAAGAGTTTCTTGAATAGGTACGATATACTCGGATAAGTCTTGGAAGACAAATCTTTTCGATTTATGACAGTTTAGATCTCGTCAATTCATTGGTTAAGTCTAATCACATGAAGATTCAATCACAATCAGACATATTTGTATCACACAATTTTTCTCCCCCTAAAAAATGGCATATAAATGTTATTTTTGATGAAATTTGGTATCGAATATGTCCATTTTGAGTTTTGTGGGAAGATATCCACGAAGAACATTTTGTGAAGAAAGAATTTTAGCAAATACTCCCTCTCAACAACTAATACTAACTTTTGAGGTTTTGAAAACATAAGGGGAAGTACTTGTTCTTTTGAGCAAAACTTTGAAAATGATGAAAGTTTTGATAAGTTTTACTCAAAAGTAAGAAGCTTTCACTCCTTTTATAAGGATTGTGGCACTGATGCGTACCATAGGATCCTTTCATTACAAGTACAGGTTGTGCACTGTTATGTGTGCAGAAGCCATTCAGTGTATTAAAATCAGTGCAAAGTACCACTTACGAGTTAGGAGTTAGTACCACTGTCTTTGGTCCTTTCATTACTTGTAGTACCACTGTCTTTGGTCGTTCCATTTACAAGTTAGGAGCGATTCCAACAACCCTAGCTTCGGTAGTTTTTAAATGCGGTCGTATCTAGTTACTTAGGAGAATTAAGCAACTGACCCTAAGTAAGTAGGTAGAGAAGGGATTGGTAAGAATTGACCAACTGACGACCTTTCCGTCTTGTGAGATTTGACCAAATGATCAACGTTCGTATGGACGAACTTAAGAAGTTAGGGATGAGTGTCTAAGATGCTAGTGCCCCGGCACTCATTATTTCTAATCTTTCATGTAGGGTACTTAATGACGTGGCTTAGGTTGCTTAAGACCCTCGACTCCCCAAAGGGTTGGCCTTTGACGTCGGGTAGGAACCTTTGTTGATAGGTTAGGACGAATTGACCATATGCTGTCTTAGCGACTTAAACCCCCACTTGAATCAATTGAAAGTAATTTAGAAAACATAGAAATTACATGATAGGATGATTAATTAGGTTAGCACACTTTCTCACCACTGTTCACAACCTTTATTTACTTTTCGTTATTCATTTCTTGTCTTAGTTTAATTAATCATTTCAACCTCAAAACCAGTTAAAACAAGTGACTCTTAGACTTAATAGGATCCTCATCTACATAGCTCTTGGGAACGACCTCGGCTTTACCACTCTCTATACTACGCACGATCGGGTTCACTGCTCATTAGTGCATTAGGTAGACCTTAGTTAGACGAGACTTATAAATATTAAATCATGCTCACTCTAGTTGTTGCCCCACTAGGCCTATGGGAGCAATGGAGAGACTTTGTGGAATAAGAGCTCAGGGGTCCGAGTCTTGGCTCGTGCTCACTCCAGTTGTTGCCCCACTAGGCCAGGAGAGTTGCCGGAGGTATTCCTTGTGGGGTGGACAATGGCTGGTGCCAAAAGGCACCCGGGGTCAGGGTGTTCCCGCCAACCTACACCTTTTGTGGAATAAATATTAAATCATGGTCGGAATACCTGCATCAGTGGGGCTATGAACTCACTGAATTGATAAGCAACAGATTACAACGACCTAAAAATAGAGTAAGCACGTCTGAGGTTTATATATATCAAGAACGTACAAAATAACCTTTCTAAAAGTATTTATATACTTTTGACATGGTACACATTTTTGTAAGTTTACAAAAATATGAAAGTTTAATTTTTATCAAGTTTTAAAAATAATAACAAGCCCTATTGGTAATTTATCCTTTTTTCGGGTTTATATCATTTTTATTAATCCAGCTATTAAGTAAATATTATGTTTAAGTCTTATTTAGTCTATAGATTGGTAAATGAGTTTACTTTCCAATAGTGGGTCTTACTACTTTGGTTTTTATATAAAAAGTCAAATATACTAATTGTCAAGGTTTCTAGTTTTTATTTATTTAGTTACCTTGACTTTAATAAGTTACCACTTCTAAATCATAAAGTGTTATGATTTAGTTTTTATATACTTGAAAAATATCTTTTTATAAAAACTATAGGTCTTAATTATTACATAAGATATTTTAAATTACTATCGTTGTCTTAAATGTCAAAACAATACTTTTTGTCAAGTTCCGGTTTTTATAAATATAGTTATCCCGTCTTAATGTCTACATTATTTCTAACCCGTACACTATTATGAATTGGATTTTATGTCCTCGCGATGTGCTACGTGTGTTCAAGTTTTAAATTTATAAGAGGTGATTTACCAAATTTATTAATAACACATACAAGCAAGTGAACTCTTCCGTTATAGAAAGATTATGATGGTAAGTGGGGATTGTTCGCAGGGATTTATGAGTGAATCAAGAAATAAGTGATAAAAATCTACTAATAGTATACCAAAGGTACTCAATAATAGCAAAAATATTGATGATGGAATTCAAATGATTAAGACTACACTTGCTTAAACTAGTTTACTACTCTTGATAAGCATGATTGTGTTAACTTCTTCTTAATATGTTGGTTATGATAATTAGTTGGTGTTCTAATTTATTGTTCTTACAAGTTAAACCTTCATCAAGATTTTAGTTTATAAAAACAAGCATTAAGTTTAACCAATTTGTAGGTCCAAAGTTATGGATTTAAGCAGCCTTTGTAAGACAATAACAACTTGAATAAATTAAATTAGTTATATGATGAACTCTTTAACAATAAGTACTTAGTTGTTAATGCGGAATTTTAACAATAAGCAAGAAGAACACAATTGCTATTAAATAAACTTTTACTATTAATCTTTCTAATAAACTTTGTATGTTCTTAGCGTACAAGACACTATGCCTTAGGGTTCCTTTATACACTTAGGAAACCCTAGTATATAAAACATATAGAAGGATATACATATCTCTTCCTAAGATATCTCTACGCGTACATATCCTTCCCTAATATATTTCTAACAAACTATTGTGTTTTACATAAATAGACTTAACTAAGAAATACTAAACAAACTTAACTTAGGTTTGCCAGACTTAACTTTAGTACTGGCAGACTTAACCACTAAATCTAGCCTACAAGACTTAACTGTTATACTACCAGTATTAAGTCTGGTTTACATAATTCCCAACAATCCTCCCCTAACTTGATCTTCACCTGTGAACTTCAAGTTTCTTTATTTTAAGCTTCAAGAGGATGTTGTAAAGTTTCTTCTTGGAATTATGTTGATCTGCAATCCTATGAGTCTTCAATTTCTAATCTGTTGCAGCATCTGTGAGACAAGTATCAGCACTCCATGGTTGTTCTCCATTTCCTTTTAGCAACATTGGCAATCTGTACCTCAATTTATCAAGTGTCATGCTATTCTCATCACTTCTAGGTGTGTTAACTCCTGTGAGAGGTAAATCATTGAAAATGTATGGATTTGATGTCTCTTTACCAGTTAGCCATAACTCTGGAGTAGCCAATGTTTGGTTTACTAACCATGGTACATTGATAACCATTTCAACTCTTTGTACATGAAACATGGTGAGTTGAAATACCATATGATTTTTAGCAAATCATCATCTATCTACGGATTTGACTTGTCTTTACCAAAAGCCGTACCCTTTTGGACTAGTTAATTCTTTGGTATATTTATACCCTGGTGAATTAATAACCAGTTATGGTTTTTTCACAGCCTTTACCACAAGCCATACTCTTGTGGGCTAGCCAACTCTTTATTAAACACAGATATGGTGAGTTGATTACCATACAATATTTGGCAAATTGTCAGCCAAAAATGGATTTGAGATATCTTTACCAGAGCTGTTTGCTCATGGATTAGCCAGTCCTTATGTTGATCAGACATGGTGGACTGATTACCATTTATTGTGTTGGTGTAAAGCACCTTCACCAAGTGAAACGATCTAAAAAACCATTTTATTTATCAACTTTTAAAACATACCTAACAACACTTAGAAAATTCTTTCAAACATTTAAAATTATGGATGTTAAGCTTTTGATTCAACTAACCTCAAAAGCTGATAACATGCATCATCCTTTCTTTCACCAAGTAGCTTATTCTCAAGCATAACCTTGCAAACCCTGTTTGGAAGTGGATATTCCACTTCTGTTAGCATATAAATATTTGCAGTTTCCAATACCAGACAATGCACTTGACAAGTGTGGAAATATGTCCATCTGATCACTTGTTCTTGACAGGCCAACTTCTAGATTTCATCATTAGCATCTGGTGTCTCAAACATGATCTTCAAGTCTCCCCAGAGGACTCTCTCATATTCTTCTTCAGGCCTCTTATCACCATGCTTCTCTATCATCTTGTACATTTCCTTCAAATCATCCCTGGAAAGATCACTCAACAAAGCAGGAAAATTAACATATGTGGTGTCAGTGTAATCTTCCCTTACTATCTGGTAGACTCCCTTGTTTCCAGTTTTGATGACCTGAACTTTCACAACCTTTGCTGCAGGTGTTGATCCTTCAAGAATGGTGCCCATGGTGAACTCTTCAGATGAGGTTTCATCAACTTTATCTTTCATATAAGCATCCACTTCCTTCTTATTCTCAGTCTTATCCTTTTTCACTCCTTTCTTTGCAGTGGATTTCCTTCTGGTCCACTTAAGAAATGGCTTTTCAGGCTCTTCTTCCTTCTTTACCTTTTCAGTTTCAACAACCTTTTTAGCCTCTGCAACCTTCTGCTTCTTAGTCTCTTCTGATTCAAGTTGAATACCTTGCCTTTTCATCTTTGAAGCATCCAGTTATGAATCTTTAGGCACAAAGCTTTGAACTTGTCTAACCACCTTTTCAAATTCAAATTGTAATTCATCAGGCTTCAATTTCTTCAACTGAATCATCTTCCAACTAGGATGTCCTTGACTCTTTATGTAGTTCATCATATACTCCCTTTGTTCACCTTTGCTCAAGGGTCTGTTCATTCTCTCCTTTTGTCTTTGCTCTCTGAGAAGCCTTTTCTTCTCATTTACCATTTCCACCATCTTCCTAGCATTGTCTTCTGCACCAATATCATCTAGGATATCTCTGTTTACTTCAAGTTTAGCTCTGATGGTGTCCTAATCTTCATTAGTATAGAACTTAGCAGCTTCCAAAACTTCAGCTTTCCTTTTCTTTTGTTCTTCAGTTAGTTCTGGTTGGTCCTGCAAGCTTTTTGCTATCAGCTCATCTTTGATTCTTTGTTCTGATAGTTTAGCTTTTGCAGCTGTATCCTCTGCTTGAATCCTTGCAATCTTTGCTAAACTTGCGTCTTCTTCTTTGATGTGCTTTTTGGTCTTAACTGGCTCAGTAGACTCTTCAAGTATTCCCTTTCCTTCTCTTTGAGTAACTGAGTCATCACCACACTTAATCTGTTTGCCAGTACTAACCTTAACACTAGCAAACTCTGGTTTATCACTATCAGTATTAACATCTGCGCCAGTATTAACTTCTGCATAACCAATATCAACATCTTCGAAACCAGTATTAACTTCTTCAAAGCCAAGATTAACTTCAGCACCAGACTTATCTTCAGTAAAGCCACCAGACTTATCAACTCCACCAGAACTTGCAGCTTCTGCATTAAATCTCTTCTTAACAGACTTCTTCTGACTGAGATTCTTAACCAAAATTTTAGCTGCTTCTAATACTTGAGGACTAATATGTGTTTCCTCATAGGATTTATCCTTTGTAGGTGTAAGTTGACTCACCCTCCTTCAAATTCCTCCCCTGTTTGGAAGAATTTTCAGCTTCCTCACCTTCTGAGTCAGAAATGTGTATTCTCTTTTGTCTGACAATCACTTCCAGCTTCTTCACCTTTTTCACCAATTTTAAAATAGCATCTCCCATAGTCTGTTTGGACTTCTTTAGTTCCTTTAACTAGTTTGAGAAGATCATCCACATTCATGGAACTAGGTTCTGCTACAGGAGTGGCTGTTGGAGGCTGTGGTTGAGGAATCACAGGTGGTTCTTCCTCATGAACTGGAGGTGAGTGTGGTGGGGGTGTTGGTTTTCTCTATTGAAAAGTAGGCTCTTCTGATTCTAGAATAGGTTGAGACTGATCTTCATAATGATCAGATGTAGCTGGAACTGAAACTAATGTACCTGCAATGTTAGTAGCACCACCAGGAAACATAGCAGGCAAAAGTGGCCTGTATACCCCTTCAAAACCCCTTTTTATATTTCCAAAAGTCTTTTTATGGAAAGGGACAATAATGTAAGGATGTTTGCTTTCTGTTTGGACATCCAAAATCCTTTGCAGAAAGCGTGGGTACATCAAAAACTTTTTCTTGCTGCTAGCATTGGCAACCATGGCATCAAAAATCATTTTTGAAAAATTAAAGAGTCTGCCAGTGGAAAGACAGATCAATGCAGTAGCAATGTTGCTACCAAATTGATCCCATCCACCACTTTTAGAGCTCATACAATGTAAAATATGAAGCACCAGAAATCGCCATTGTGGTGTAAAATGACTTTTCCAAAAAGTGTAGGATCCATCAGTTGGATATCCCATATTTCCCATCCCCTGAAAAAGTTCATTATTTGTCAATATGGAAATCCCTGAGGCATCAGCCAATTGAAGCTTGCTTCTGACTGATTCCTCAGTGATTGAATACTCTAAAGTATCAATTGTTGCAGTTAGTTCTAGTGTCCCATAAATAAGAATTCTAGTAGTAGCAGTCTGCCAGAACTGTTTGATTAGGGAATCATAGATAGGTGGATTATGAGTAAGGGCATACCTTATGTGAGTACCCTTTAGAAAGTCCACTATCTGTTCAAAACATGTGCTTTCTGCAGGCTTCTTGACAAATCCCACTTAGTTATGTTTATCAACAAACTTTAATTGTGCCATCCTTTAAGTGAATTGAAGTTCTGGTAGTGCGGCGCGTTTAGGGTTTAGTGTTGGTAAGGAGACTTAATCGAAAGAAAAGATTTAAACTTTTAAAGATTAGGATAAAGTAACTAAAGAATAAATATGAATTCTAAAAATAAATATTATCTAAATATATACTTTTGACCGCCCAAAATTAGATAACGATACTATTTAAACAATAAAAACGAAGTTTTCGTCGACCAACACTAACGGTAACTTATTTTTCACTACCAGACTTAAAATGGTCAAATAGACTTAAAAGTGACATCACCAAAATTAACTCAGAACAGTAGCACAACAACCAACCTAGCTTCCATACATCTCCAATATGTGAGAATCCTTGCTTTTCCTGGAAAAATTAGTCTAAAACCAAGAAAAACATACAAATATCTATGGAAACCAGAATTGATAACAAATTACTACCAGAATTAATTCTATAACTACCAGGTTTAACTAGCAGATTTAACTCTAAACCTATCAGAATTAATTACCAGTTTTAACTACTAGGATTAACTACCAGTACTAACTAATAAACCTAGCAAATTTAACTAATATTAATACTCCTAGTACAAACTTTACATTTATCCTCCCCTTAAATGTAGCTATGGGTTTACCATTCCAATATTAACCACCAGAAAATTAAATCTTGGTCCATCAAAGGTTTTGGTCAATAAATCTGCTACATTATTATCAGTTTGAATCTTTTCCACCCTAATTAATTTCTTTTCAAAGCAATCCTTTATAAAGTGATGCATGATTTCAATATGTTTAGTTTTAGAGTGGTAAACTGGGTTCTTTACTATACAAATAGTGGTTTCATTATCAATGTGAATGACTGTATTCATGAAATTGATACCATAATCCAACATTTGATTATGAATCCACAAGACTTGTCCACAACAATTTGCAGCAGCCACATACTCAGCTTCAGTTGTTGATGTAGCCACTATAGTCTGCTTTTTGCACTGCCATGAGATAAGTCTCCTGCCAAGGAATTGACAACCACTAGTTGTGGATTTTCTGTCAAGGCTTGCCCTAGCATAATCACTATCTGAATAAGCTTCCAGGTCAAAGGATGACTCTTTAGGATACCATAAGCCCAAACTGGGTTTGCCTTTAAGGTATTTAAATATACTCTTCACAACATAAAGATGTGAAGTCTTGGGGTGTAACCTGAAAACGAGAACACACACAAACTGCATACATAATATCAGGCCTAGAGGCAGTTAGCTACATGAGGGAACCAATCATAGATTTGTACAAATGTACATCTACATCTTCAGCTTCCTCATCCTTTGTTAATGCCACTTTGGTCTCCATTGGTGTCACTGCAGTCTTCACATTGGCATAGTCAGACTTCTTCAGCATCTCAACAACATACTTGTCCTGAGAGATAAACAAACCATCTGGCATCTTCTTGACTTGCAATCCGAGGAAGAATGTGAGTTCCCCCATAGAACTCATATGAAATCTGCCTTTCATAAGGCCCTCAAACTCTTCACACCAAGACCTGATGGTAGAACCAAAGATGATATCATCTACATATACCTGCACTAGCATGATATCCTTCTTGTCCTTCTTAATGAATAGGGTCTTGTCAATGGTGCCCCTTCTGTATCCATTCTTCTCAAGAAAAGTGGAGAGTGTAGCATACCATGCTCTAGGAGCTTGATGTAGTCCATACAAGGTTTTGATAACCTTATACACCTTCTTTAGATGAGCAGGACCCACAAAACCAGGAGGTTGAGCAATATACACCTCCTCATCTATAGTGCCATACAGAAAGGCACTCTTCACATCCATCTAGTAGACTGTAAAGCCCATATAGGAGGCAAAGGCTAAGAAAATCCTGATAGCTTCAATGCGAGCTATATGAGAAAAGACCTCATCATAGTCAATGCCTTCCTCCTGTCTGTATCCTTAGGCCACCAGTCTAACTTTGATTCTGACCACCACACCCCTTTCATCCTTCTTGTTCCTGTAGACCCATTTTGTACCAATCACTTTTTCACCAGAAGGTAGATCTACCAGAACCCAAGCCTTTTGCAGCTTGAACTGCAACAACTCCTCTTGCATTGCTTTAACCCAAATCTCATCTGTAAGTGCATCAGTTATTTTGGTGGGTTCCTTCTAAGAAAGGAAGCATGCAAAAAGACAGTGTTGGTGGTCTTTGTGATTGTTCCTATGCTGCTTCTAAATAAAGCCAAGAAGTGCATGAGCTTCAGACTGTTTCTGCACTTTGCTTCTGGTTTGCACAACTGACTTAGGATCACCCAGTATTTGACTCTGTGGATGAATGTTATGTATCCTAAGTGTAGGAACAGGACTGACATATATCTCTGTAGGGAGATTATTGAAGTCAATGATCACTCCTCCTTCATCATAAGAAGCCTCCTCAAAGATCCCTTTAGCAGATTTATCAAAAATGTTTAGTTTTGGCATTGCTGATTTATCAAAATCATTATCACCATTGCCAGACTTAACAAAATACTACCAGTATTATTGGAGTTAGTACTCGTAGTATTAGGATCAGGTACTGGTGAATCGGGCAGACCAGTATTAGTGGTTGCACTACCAGTATTAACTGAGTTAGTACTGGTAGCCTTGATAGTAAGTACTGGTCCTAGATGCTTCTGATCAAGTGCATCCAAATCCTTCTTGAATGCCAGAATAGCATTTGAATCACCATTAGGAGAAGCCTCTTTCTCTTGAACCTCTGCAACAGTCTCTTTCTTCTTTGTAGGAACAAAAAACTTCTTTGTTCCAGAGAATGAAGCTCTTGAATGTTAGACTGTTGTAGACACAATCACAAGCTCCTCATTATCTTTACTTTCCTCAAGAGCTTAAGTACCTGCACTGTTAGTATCTTCTGATGAACCTGCATGGTTAGCTTGATTTTCTAAAGAAACAGGAATATAGTTCATAGAATCAGTTAGATAATCTAAGTCAAACATCCATCTATAACCTACTCCTTTCACATTTGGCTTGTCCTCAAGAAAATTAACATGCAGGGTCACCTCTACTCTCTTAGTCACTAAATTATATACCCTAAATGCCTTACTATTTAGTGAATAACCTACTAAGAAACCCTCATCAGATTTTCCATCAAATTTTCCAAGCACACTAAGGGTATCTAAAATAGTAACATGGCACCCAAATGGTCTTATGTAGCTAATAATAGGTTTATGACCAAATAAAAGCTCATAAGGAGTCTTGCACTGAGGTTTGGTCACCCTTACCCTATTGAATATGTATGAAGCACAACTAACTGCTTTAGCCCAAAAGGTGGTATGTAAGAGTGAGTCAGCTAAATAAGTCCTAGCTGCCTCAACATGGGTCCTGGTCATCCTTTCTGTACCTCCATTCTGCTGTGGAGTCCTAGCACTACTGTACTCCTGTTT
Organism: Chrysanthemum seticuspe; assembly: GCA_019973895.1. Lineage (NCBI taxonomy): Eukaryota > Viridiplantae > Streptophyta > Magnoliopsida > Asterales > Asteraceae > Chrysanthemum > Chrysanthemum seticuspe. The sequence continues at coordinate 2,156 of BPTQ01003192.1, read as the reverse complement.
TATCCCCTTGTCCCCAAAGAATTCAAGCATACTTCTATTCTTAAATTCATTGCCATTATCTGATCTAATTATTTTAACCTTATGGTCAAGCTGGTTTTCTATCTGCCTAATAAAGTTTTGAAGGATGCCAGTAGTCTCATCCTTGGTAGATTAAAAGGAAACCCAACAGAACATGATACAATCATCCGTAATGACAAGACAATAGTATGCATGATTAATAGTTTTTACAGAGGTTGGTCCAAAAAGGTCTATATGCAAGGTGTGTAAAGGGGATGTAATAGCTCTTTCTAATTTGGCCTTGCATGATGCTCTGTGCTGCTTTCCTTTATGACAGGCAACATAAGAATGGTCATTTTTGAAAACCTTGGAAGGTAGAACTCTGAAAAGGTTTCTCTTCACAAGTTTGTTTAGATTTTTAAAGTTTATATGACCCAACCTTCTATGCCATAATTTAGATTCATCAATGGTGGCTTTTGCAATTAAACAGACAAAACCTTTAGCAAGTTTAGGTGTCTTTATATCAAAATTGTACATATTGTGTTGCCTTGGTACTCTTAAGAGTATCTAATTTTCATCAGGCATCTTGAAGTCAGAAGTCAACACAAAACATTGTTGGGTTTTTGGTTCCTTGGATCAAGAATTATTCTAAGTACTGGAACTACGGACAGAGTTGATATAACCACGGATAGAAGGATGTAACCACGGATGATGACAAACCGCGGCTAGTAGTATTATGTAACTACTGATAGAATATTGTAACCACTGCTAGTCTTGTATAGTCGGTTTAGCATTTTGTATTAGATAAATATGGAAAAGATATTTATCTTGTAGGTTACGTATTGTATAATGTAAAGGACTCCTTAGCCTATAAAAGGAAGTCCTAGGTTAGATTAGATATACGTATGTTTTATATCTAAGGTCGATACACTTCAAGGTTGCAAAACCCTAATACTGTAAGAGTATTCGTATTATTAAATAATATTGAGGTGTTGAATGTTCATTGTTCTTCTTCTTAAGATTAAGTATTAAATTCCGCGTAGTACTTAATAAGTTATTTGTTAAAGTCAGTTTCTATATTAGATCGTTTGCTCAACTGGGATCAACAAGTGGTATCAGAGCTTGTGATCTAGAAACTGTAACCAAGAAGAAGTTCTATTCAAGAAAGTTAAGATGTCTGACGAAACTTACATGGTGACTGCATCAAAGGTTCCCATGCTCAAGCATGGTGAGTATCAAATCTGGAGAATGCGAATGAGGCAATACATTTGTATGATTGACTATGCCATCTGGGATGTCGTTGAAAAAGGTGATACTCTTCCTTTGAAGGGTCCTGATGGTAAAGCAATTGAAATTGTTAGTGAAGTTGACAAGGCTAAAAGGAAATTGGAGATTAAAGCTCATAGTATTCTTTCTATGGGAATACCTAATGAGTATGCTTTGTACTTTGAAAGATATGAGTCTGCTAAAGAGTTACTGGATGCTCTTGAGACAAGATTTGCTGGTAATGAAGCTACAAAGAAATCAAGGAAGAATATGCTCAAACATCAGCTTGAAAACTTCACTGCTTTAAGTGGAGATAAATTTGATGGCACTTATAACAGGCTTCAAAAACTTATCAGCCAATTGAAGTCTGTGGACTACAATGTCATTCAAGAGGATATAAATTTGAAGTTCATTAGAAGTTTATCTCCTGAATGGGCAGTTCATACAATTGTGTGGAGAAATAAGGACAACTTTGATAAGATGACTCTGGACAATCTTTTCAATAACTTGAAGGTTTATGAGTCTGAGAATAACGTTGCTGGTGCATCTTCTGCTAATCAAAACATTGCTTTTGTTTCCACCAATCACATGAGTTCACATGATGTAACCACTGCTGCCTATGGAGTAACCACGGCTATTGCAAATAATACCACTGTTGGCGATAATGTCAGTGATGGTGCAATTTGTGCTTTTCTGGCTGATTTAACTACCAGTGTTACTGTTTTAAATCAAGATCTAGATCAAATTGATCCTGATGATCTTGAGGAAATTAATCTTCAATGGCAAATGGCAATGTTGACTCTTCAAGCAAGGAAGTTTCTAAGAAGGACTAGAAGACAGGTTAAGTATGATGGTAAAAGGAGAGCTGGTTTCGACAAAATCAAGATGGAGTG
>BPTQ01003179.1:0-40015 GCA_019973895.1 Chrysanthemum seticuspe | reverse complement strand
GGTGTTTGGATTTTAGCTTATATACTATCTGCTTATTACTTTGGCTTTTCCTGTGCTTAGTATAGCTTTTCAGCAAATGTTGTAGTTTCATAAAATATTTATTTGTCAGATTAATAGGTGTTTGAAAAAAAAAAAAAAAAAAAAATTAATTAACAAAAAGGAGGATTGCAAATTCGAAAACTGGTCTACTCCACTTTAACACTAACTAACATACCCACAACCAACTGAGCTTAACAGTGTTTCATGTAATGCTTTAAAATCTTAATTCATTTAAAGACCTTTTTTTTTACTTAATAACTTATCCTTACTTCAGCTTCTAAACTTTTTTTTTATTTATTGTTTTTTTTCAAAAGCGCTTTTTATAACTTAAAATTTTTCTTAGCGTAATTGTATCATCATAAAATGTTTTTGTAAAAAGTTTTAGAATTTTTAAAGGTCATTTAATATATTTTTTTAAACATTTTATTAGTATAAATTAGTTTTTAATTCATAAAAATATTTGAGAAGTCAAAAATAAAATAAAAGTCATTTGTACTTAGCAAAATTGTTTTCGCACTCGTAGGACTTAAATTGAATCTTTTTCTTTTTCGGGGCTCCGTGCGTTCCCGATTTTTCGCGTTTTTGTGTTTTATCACCCTAGGATGTAATTTAGCTTTGTTCTATTGTTTCTTAGGCTTAGTAGTAGTTTAATTAGAGTTTACTTTGTTTTACGTACTTTATTTTCACTTCCGTTCATTATTTTGTAGAATAGCGTAATCAAAACCCAAAATTCGTTAAACCAATTCAAGTCCTAATCACGAAACTCAACGACACCGTCAATTTCACACCTCGTTGGGACACGACCCGGGGAAATCACTTTTCCGGTATCACTTTTATCACACCCGTAAGGTTTGATACGTTAATCTTTTTCCTAAAGGGTTAATTTGTCGAATTTTACGGTTATTTTGATATACGTTGATATTGTGTTTTTCACCACTCACTTTACACGAATCAAATTTTGGCGCCGCTGCCGGGGAGGTGTGTTGCGACTATATCGTGATTTTTGCGATTAGTGACTTGAAGAACCTTCCTCGTGAAGTTACCGTTTTTGAAAAATACAAAAACTACTCTTCTCATTCCTCTTATCCGTATGATTCTATTTCTCTTACCCTCTCGTACCGTTTGATTCTACTCTTCTTTAACCTCAAAACCGTTTAATTCTATCTCTTTAACCCTCTATATGTTTAATTCTTATGTCGACAATCATCAACATCATCGTCACAAGTGTGTGTGAGCGGTGTGGAGGGCCTAGTTCAAGCGAATTTTGCAATTTGTGTGAATTATCCATAAAAAATTCTTTTCAAAGTTATTTTGACCACCCGCCACAACCCGAAATACGTTCTAATGTTGACAAACCCGTTCAAACGTCGAAGCTACCTCAAGCACTCACTGAGGGTTACGAGGATACTTTCTTTGAAGTTAGAGCCCGTAATCTAATCGAGCAAATTCAAGCCGATGAAAAAAGGTCGAGAATTAGAATTGATTACGATGAACCCGTTCAAACACCGGAGACCATAACGGAAGTGGTGGAACTTGCTAGCTCTAAGAGCACACCACTTGTCCCAACTCTGGAATCTTCAGAACGTTTTACCGACGATTTCTTTAGGGCCAGAAATGACATGATTCAAAACTTCTTAATTGAACTTCGTCATGATTCAACTTCGGGAAATACCGCTTTTCCTTCCTTATGTGATGTTGTTGAACCCTCGATTCCTATTCCCGAGCCCGAAATATCTTCGTTTGATCAAAGTTATTGCTACGGTTGTGGAGACTTGTTACCACAAGGTTTTCGTTGTTACAAATGTATGTGCGAGTGGTGTGGAAACTATCTTGTCAATGGATGTTGTTCGATTTGCGCTGAGAATTCATTTGCTTATGATTCTAACCCGAAATCTTTCAGTTATCCTCAAAACAATTTCAATTACCCTCCACAAAATTCATACGAACCAGAACCGTATTTTCAACATTTCAATGATCAAACGTCATTTCAAAATTTCTCTCCCCAATACCCTCATTGTGCTAAGTGTGGGGGTCCTCATGATGATTATCAATGTCAATCGTGGACTTCCGAATTTGACAACATCCAACCCCCACATTTTCCCGTCATTGATCAATTTCCTCATATAATTCTTGAAGAACTTTTCGAGGAACAAGCTGCTCGCAACGAAAGATTACTAGCCGATGAGCGAGCAGCTCAAAAGCTTCTCCTCTTTAACGAAGCTTGCCGTCTCTATGACGAGGATGAGGAAGATTGGGAGATGACAAAGGACAAGGTGCATATCTCAAGCCCACAAAGTACCGCACATGTCCACTCTCCGCCCTTATCTTGCCTATCTACCTTAGAACCGTCGGATAATCTTTTAATGGGGGACGAAAATCTTAGCACTATTTTGGAAACGGAACCGTCTTGTGTTGAGAACCTTGTCCCAACCCCAAGTGAGTCCGAGGTTATCTCCGGTAATATGTTTGATGAGCCTCTTGATGATGATTCTTCTCCTCCTCTTGACATCCCAAACGATCATGTCGAGATGTTCTCCGATTCTGACAACGATTGTACTTCGTTTGACGATTCTTTATCTTATGGAGACATCGATTATGTCGAGGAGTTACCTTCTGAGCTAGTTAGCTTAGAGGAAGTGAGAGATTCTGATGATCTGGAAATTGAGGACGAGATACTTCGTGAAAAATTGTTCAATGTAAATCTCCTCGTTTCTAAGATCGAATCATTTTGTGCTAAACCGGCTTCAGCTCCTATCCCCATTGAGGATAGTGACTCTATCTTGGAAAAGCCCGAACCATTTTCTGAGCTTGAGGCTTTTTCCAATGATTCTCTTCCGGAATTTGATGTATTCCGCTTTGATGACGATCATACTGAAAAGGAGAGTAGTGGCATTCCCACTTTTCATATTTCTCTTCCTGAGTATGAGTCGTCCACGTTTGAATTGCCTCCTCCTTCCGAAAGGAGTAGACTTTTCCATGAGGAGTTCGCCGGTGAACTCGCTCACATCGACCCTCTTCCTCCGGGAATTAAGGATGAGCTTTTTGAGCAAAATGCTCTACATCCCCTTTCATCCATGAGTAACTCATCCACCATAGAGGATTTTACCATGGTTGATACTTGCGTTTCATTCCTCTCTGAGGATAAAGTTTTCAAACCCCGTATCTTACCTTTCAAGGGAGTTCACTCTCGGATATTTCTTAAGTCCAACACGGATGTTGTGACTTCTAAAGTGGTGGATAAGATTTCTGAACATTCCGTTAATGTTCATCAATCTAATCTTTTGCCCACCCATCCCTCCCGTTGTCAAGTGATTGACACTTTGCTTTCTCATCCCGTGACTTCTCCATGTCTTGACTCCTACGGGAGTGAAGATACCATCTTTGACCCCGACATTTCTCATTCTCTTGAGCCGGGAATATATCTCATCGGTGTGGAACTTTCACGTGCTTCAAATGTTTGTCCAAACATCTTGAATGAAAGTCCGATGGAGATTGTTTCTTCCACTTTGCTTCCCCATGAACCAATGAATGCGGGGTCGAGTCAAGCTAGCGACTCGAGGAACAAAAACAGTAGCACACTATATGGGTTTTCACCCATATTTCTGATTTCTTTCTACTTTCTACCACCCTAGTGTAGGGGAGTTGCCCCCCGCTGTTGTATATAAGTTTTCTCAAAAAAAAAAAAAAAAAAAAAAAAATTCAAATAATGGCCGTAGTATTTCCCTTTTACGTTCTCAGTTTCGGCATAACAGCCGGTAATTTGAATATTGAGGGCAATATTTATTTCTAGTGTGGGGGGAATTCTCACGAATTTTATCATATAAATTATACCACCCAATTCCCCCATTTTTGGCCAAATTTTTTTTTGGAGTAAGTGTTTTGCACTTACTCAGCTTATGGTTATCAGTCCGCCATGTCTAATAAACAAAAGGATTGGATAATACAGGAGCAAACGGCTCTTGGTAAAGATATCTCAAATCCGTTGACGGCTTGCAATTTGCCCAAAATTGTATGGTGTTCAGCTCACCATATCTTTAATTAGTGAAGAGTTGGCTAGCCCACAAGTTTATGGCTTGTGGTAAAGGCAGTTGGAAAAACATAATTGGTAATCGACTCACCAAAGATATTTTATCTAAGAGTTGGCTAGTCCAGAAGCAAACGGCTTCTGGTAAAGACAAATCAAAACCGTTGAAAGCTGGTGGTTTGCTCAAAATCATTTGGTTATCATTGTACCAAGGTTCTTACTTGAACTTAAACAATTGGCTACTCCAGAAGTAATGGCTTTTGGTAAAGAGATTCAAATCCATTAAGTTTTCACAAAAGATTGCTAGGGACTAGCAATTGCCTAGTGTGGGGGGATTTGATGAGTGCCTTTTTACTCATCGTTTTTACCCACCTAAGACCACAAAAATGACCAAAAACACCCAAATATGATCAAAATACGTTAAAAATATCCTCGGAGTGTGTTTTGTGTCTTGCAGGTACAAAAAAATTGAAAACAGAGCAAAAACGAGCGAAATCGAGCCAAAATCAGAAAAGTGCTGAGAAGCCGGTGCCGGGATGTGATTTTCTACGATCATTGATCAATTGAAGACCCGGACACGTTTTTAGAGTGGGTTTGGGAAAACCGTCTTAATACCTTCCCCGAAACACAAAATTACTAATCTCGAAACCCAAAATGACCAATCTACCCATTTAACCCAAAAATCCAAAACATTTCCCATTTTAACCCAAAACTCATAATTTTGACCCTCCATCCCACAAAAAAAAATAGAAAAAATTACACGTTTGGTCCCTATGGTATACCCCAAATAACAACTTTAGTCCCTAAGTCGTTTTTATTACACCAGCAGTATCTAATTTTGAAACTATGCACGCTTTTGGTCCCTATTTTGGATGGGCGTTAGTTAAGTCCGTTAAGTATTTTGCGCTGTTAGTCCTTCGTTAATAATTTTTGCACCGTTAGTCCTTATTTTTTAAAATATAGTTTTCCCCAGTTAGTCCCTCCGTTAATAATAGTTATCGCCTGTTTTTTTACGTTTTTGTCATTTTTCGTTCGTTTTTATCGGTTTTCCCCCGTTTTTTTTCGTTTTCCGTCCGTTTTTTACGTTTTTCGTCCGTTTTTTTCAGTTCGTTTTTTTTCCTTTTCATCCGAAACCCGAAACAACAATCATAACAACAAGAAAAGTAACATAAAAAACCAAGAAATAAATCAACCAAATAAGCCCTCACCGAGAGCCATGCTCTCGGCTTGGCTGCCACGACACACACGACACGACACACAACTCTAGCATGGATACCAACAAGTTTTAACACGTTTTGTTTAACAAGAAATCATTTCCCATGTTTTTATTTGTCAAACCCAACAAGAAACCGAGTCAACTCGTGACTCACCACGAGTTATCAAGAAACCCGAGTCAAACTCGTAGGTTTTCGAACCTACCTTTGTTTTGACACAACAAAATGACCGGTGGTGGCTTCGTGGTGGTGTTAGGGTGGCGCGTGAGTGGTGAACGAGAGGTGGGGGAGGGATTTTAGGCGCGTTACCTAGGGGATCGGGTAGAGGGGAGTGTGGGGAGTGTTTTGAGGTGGGTGGTGTAGTTAGGGGACCGACGGTGTGGTGGTGGTGGTGGCTTGAATGTGGCCGGCAGCTAGGGTGAAAAAGAGAGAGAAAGTTTTGAGGATGATGATGATAATATGTGTTGGTGTGTGTGTGAGATGTGGAGATATACCACACGGGACGATTTATGTATATTTTACCCTTTAAAATTTTGGATATATTTTTTAGAAAGGGTTATGTATTAAATTTAGGGTATAATAAACGAAGCTATGCTTAGCCCAGTTGGGCAAGGCTTTGCTTTCAAACCAAATAACCCGGGTTCGAATCCTAGGCCAACAAAAAATGTGGTATATTTTACCAATGCCACGTGGCACCACCTCATTGGTCCACGTGGCAACCCGACCCGTTCATACCCGACACGTGGCAACCCGACACGTGGCACCACTCATGTGGTGACACGTGGCGTTAACTAACGCCCATCCAAAAAATAAGGACTAACGGTGCAAAAATTATTAACGAAGGACTAACAGTGCAAAATACTTAACGGACTTAACTAACGCCCATCCAAAATAGGGACCAAAAGCGTGCATAGTTTCAAAATTAGATACTGCTGGTGTAATAAAAACGACTTAGGGACTAAACTTGAAATATGGGCAAACCACAGGGACCAAACGTGTAATTTTTTCAAAAAAATAAAAATAAAAAGGCGACCCACTCTTTTTTTTCCCCTCCTTCTTCCTCCCCTTTATCCAGTAAACCCAGAAACCCAAAACCTTTCCCTCCCTTTTACCCAGCCAATCTCAAATCCCCAACCCACTCACTCCATCAACCAAGAAAGAGTCACATGATTCCACTGCCACCTTGGCAATCCAGAAGCACAAAAGCCCTCTCAAACGGCTTAGATTGGTTCTTGGACTATACCTAATTATTTGATGGCTTGGATTGATTCAAGAAAGCACAAGGATGTGTTTGTTTGTTTGCCCTCACAGAAGAAGCACAAAGAGAAGAAGAAGACCCCATAGTTGTAGTATAAATAGCTATTGTAGCCATTGTGATAAGGCAGTAGAGAGTAGAGTAGAAAAGTAGTTAATCTTTAAAATTAGTTTTTAATTTAAATTCAGTCTTGTGATTTTATAGGCATTCAATTCTCAGCTTTGTAACATTCTGATTTCAGTTTAATTGAAGTTTAGTTTTTCTTAAATTTGTTTCATCATTTGTGGTTTCATCAATCTAAATTTCTTATGTTATTAAGCCTCCTCATAGCTTTTTTATAAGCTCTTGTCTGATTTTACACTACTTTACTCTCAAGGTCAAAAAGTCAAGAAAAAGTAAATTAAGTCAAAAATTGGTCAACTATGCAGGAGCAAGATGAATTTGGGATGGCCTTGGGTTAGAGCTCATGGGAGCAATAGGGATGTTCAGTTTAAGCTTTTTGATACCTTAACTTAAGCTTTTGGACCATTTGTAAGTTCCCTCGACAGTTTTGCTTAAGTAGTACCGACATAACTTGTACAATTGAAGATTTGTTGTTAGATCCAGTGCTAGTGTGTTTATTTCAACCTGAAACAAGTAGTTTTAATCTGTTTTGAATGTATCATATCTTAAATATCATTTTTGATTTTCAAGTTCTCAATTCAGTTAACAAAAGGAGTGTTTGGCATTAGAGGTTGTTTTTGGCCAAAATCCGTTTTTGTCCCAAGTTCGAATTTGGATTAGCCTTAATTTAGTTTATTAACTAGTTTAGAAATAGAATTTAGTGGTTTCAATTAGTTTAAACCATTTTTAGTGAGTTCTCGAAAAACCTTAGCGCTTAACTGTTTAGATTAGCATAACAGGTTAGGAGTTAGTTTAGGCCCATTCTAGTGAAAGCATCACTTTAAGTTAGTTCCATTTAGGTTAGTTTACAAATTATAATCTGGTGTTAAACTTCCTTTGGTCAAAATCCAAATTTTACCCATTTTGCAAAAACTTGAATCTGCCGCATAGATGTCCCAACAGCCCTATATTTTTGAATTTTAATTTCTTTGTTTTAAATATTTAATCTCTACAATTTGGTATGATTAATATTGGATCGGTAGTCTAGTTAATCGCATTTTTATGATTTTTTTTACTAGCTTTTGATGCCCATGAAATAGACCCATCAGCCACTGTACGCCCCTGCACCCAGAAAAAATGGCAAATCGGCTTCAGTTTTTGATTTTTAATCTGTTCATTACTTGGCTTTATGCTCTGAAATTTGGCATGGTTCATGTTGGGTTGCTTAGTTAGTTGTTCCACATTTTTGTAAATTTTTATAGCAGCTTTTGATTAGCGTTAGTTAGCCTTAAAGTAGTGCCAGTAGGGGTGTTTGGATTTTAGCTTATATACTATCTGCTTATTACTTTGGCTTTTCCTGTGCTTAGTATAGCTTTTCAGCAAATGTTGTAGTTTCATAAAATATTTATTTGTCAGATTAATAGGTGTTTGAAAAAGAAAAAAAAATTAATTAACAAAAAGGAGGATTGCAAATTCGTAAACTGGTCTACTCCACTTTAACACTAACTAACATACCCACAACCAACTGAGCTTAACAGTGTTTCATGTAATGCTTTAAAATCTTAATTCATTTAAAGACCTTTTTTTTTACATAATAACTTATCTTTACTTCAGCTTCTAAACTTTTTTTTTAATTTATTGTTTTTTTTTCAAAAGCGCTTTTTATAACTTAAAATTTTTCTTAGCGTAATTGTATCATCATAAAATGTTTTTGTAAAAAGTTTTAGAATTTTTAAAGGTCATTTAATATATTTTTTTAAACATTTTATTAGTATAAATTAGTTTTTAATTCATAAAAATATTTGAGAAGTCAAAAATAAAATAAAAGTCATTTGTACTTAGGAAAATTGTTTTCGCACTCGTAGGACTTAAATTGAATCTTTTTCATTTTCGGGGCTCCGTGCGTTCCCGATTTTTCGCGTTTTTGTGTTTTATCACCCTAGGATGTAATTTAGCTTTGTTTTATTGTTTCTTAGGCTTAGTAGTAGTTTAATTAGAGTTTACTTTGTTTTACGTACTTTATTTTCACTTCCGTTCATTATTTTGTAGAATAGCGTAATCAAAACCCAAAATTCGTTAAACCAATTCAAGTCCTAATCACGAAACTCAACGACACCGTCAATTTCACACCTCGTTGGGACATGACCCGGGGAAATCACTTTTCCGGTATCACTTTTATCACACCCGTAAGGTTTGATACGTTAATCTTTTTCCTAAAGGGTTAATTTGTCGAATTTTACGGTTATTTTGATATACGTTGATATTGTGTTTTTCACCACTCACTTTACACGAATCAATTACGCTTAAGAAATCTAGCCATGGAATTTGCACAAAACTTTTTCTGGTAAGTCTAAGATGCCTATTGAGTTGTCTTAGCCAAGTTTTAACATCAAATGTGTCAAGAATCAAAAGTACCCAAACTGTATGAATATAAACCCTAAATTCCAATTAATGAACAATTAGTGTTACTGGGTGATATCTTGGCCTGGATATGATCAATTCATCATGACAACAACCTATTACAACAATCTTTATTACCAAAAATGTTCTCATTTGAAAATACCCAAAATAACTCATGAACCCTAATTTTGAAAAACAATCAATTCGTGTTTCTGGGTGGATTTTGAGGATAAACATAGTATCATTGATGTTATTGAAACGTTTTGACACACTTATTTTAACCACAAACACACACCAATGATTGTGTGTTCATACGCTTAAGCGTAGAACACATAATCATTCATATCTTTCATTTTAGCCGTTGGATTTGCATAAAAATCAAAACCCTTGCTTGTAATAACGTTTAGATTACGAAAACACTTACAATATGATGATCAAAAACATGGATTTGAAGCTTGATTATTAGGAGTAGGATGAGTTAGTTGTGTGTATTAAATGTGAGGATGAAAAGTTAGGTGGGAAGTTTTATTAAAATAACTTTTGGATTTTGACAGTTTTAGTCCCTCCACCTTTTCCATTTTCATCCAAAGCCTTTTGACTTCCATTTTGGTTACCAAATGATAGATTTTAAGGAAGAAACTTGACGACACTCCCCCTCGATTTAATAAATAATGAAAGGTTATAACTTTTAGTCCGAGGAGTGTCATTGAACCAGAAAATGTGACCACTATTTTAAAGAATCAACCGGATAGGATAACATGCAAGTACACGGGTGTTTTGAAACAGTTAAGTATTTATTTTCTCCCCCTTAACATTTGATCGGAAAAATACTGAAGTTTGAAAGATTAAAGTGTTTGACGGAAGAAATGTACTTGCCATGTTGAAAGAAAAATAGATAGAAGAATATTTTTGTTGTTTTATCAGGTTTTATATTTTTGTATTTTGTTTTTGAAAAATATTTACAAAAGAGATTTTGGTGTTTGACAGGTTTTTAAGACTGTTTTAGGAGGTCATCCAATTCCTCTTGAGTCAAACACCTCATACCAATCCGGTGGACCAACTCATTAAACCTAGCGGGAGGCAAGGCTTTGGTGAGTAGATCTGCCAATTGGTATTCTGTACCCACGAAGTATAATTCAACTGTACCCTGTTCTACTTGGTCCTTGATGAAATGATAACGAAGATCGATGTGCTTTGATTTCGAATGCTGAACTGAGTTGCACGAGATCGCAATGGCACTCCGATTGTCGCAGTACATCGGGATTATGTCAAATACGTAACCATAGTCTTTGAGTTGTGTTCTCATCCAGATGAATTGAGCACAACACGCGGACATTGCTACATATTCTGCTTCGGTTGATGATAGCGATGTACAATCCTACTTCTTCGATTGCCAAGACACTAGTTTATCACCAAGAAATTGTAGTGCTCCTGAAGTACTTTTCCGTGAATCTAAACATCCTGAGTGATCAGCATCTGAAAAGGCGATTAGTTCAAAACCAGAATCCTTCGGATACCAGATCCCCAAATTAATGGTTCCCTTGATGTATCAGAGGATTCTTTTAGCCTTAGAGAGGTGGGTTTCAGTTGGTCTTAACTGATAACGGGAGCAGAGATAAACGGCAAAGACAATGTCAGGTCGCTAGCTGTTAGATACATGAGAGACCCAATAATACTTCGGTATTTGGTAGGGTCCACTAATTTCCCATGTAAATCAGTGTCTAGCTTCTTGGTATGAGTCATTGGTGTGGCATAGGTGTCACAGGTTTTCATTCCAAATTTGTTTAACAATTCAAGGGCATATTTGGACTGACTCAAGAAAATACCACGGGGTGATTGATGAACTTGCAGTCCTAGAAAGAACGTAAGTTCACCCATCATGGACATTTCAAAATTTTTCTTCATTAGTTTTGCAAAAGCGATTGAGTACTTTTTATGTGTAGACCCAAAAATGATGTCATCCACGTAAATTTGAACAATTAAGATATGTGCCCCGTGATATTGTATAAAAAGAGTAGGGTCGACCGAACCTTTGGTGAAATTATTAGCAATGAGGAAAGATGATAGCTTATCGTACCATGCCCGAGGAGCTTGTTTGAGACCATAAAGAGCTTTGTTCAGTTTGTAGACATGGTTCGGGAACTCGGGATCAACGAATCCTTCTGGTTGGCTGACATAAACCGTTTCTTTCAGTTGTCCGTTGAGAAACGCAGTTTTGACATCCATCTGAAAGACCGTCATATTCATATGAGCCGCGAACGCGAGAAATATCCGAACAGCCTCAAGACGAGCAACCGGAGCAAAAGATTCTTCAGTCTATTCCCTCTTCCTGACGATAACCCTTAGCCACTAGACGTGACTTGTTTCGGATTACGTTCCCTTCAGCATCCAATTTGTTTTTCCAAATCCATTTGAGACCAATGACGTAGACCCCTGTTGGTCGTTCAACCAGTTCCCATACTTCAAGACGTTTGAATTGGTTGAGTTCTTCTTGCATGGATTCAATCCAGTTGTCTTTTGTCATTGCGTCTTTAATGTTTTTAGGCTCAGATTGGCAGACAGTGAGTGCATAAATGCAATGTTCACCATCTGTGTGAAGACGTTGTCTCGTAACGACTGGTTGATTCGGGTTGCCAATAATATTTGCCAGAGGATGGTCTTTTGTCCATCGATGTGTAAAGGGTTGATGTTGGTATACATTGTGCAGATTCTGAGGATTCAAATGGTTTGTTGATGATTCCTAGACATCAGGTGCAGCAGTCTCATTAGCAAACGGGTTAAAGAACGCATTTGGATCAAAATCTGCAGGTGGGGGTACTTCATTAAGAATATCATCAGCTGGTTCATCATTGTTGGAAGCGTTTTGTTCAACTGTTGTGGTAGAGTCAATTGGTGGTGCTTCTTCAGCAGTAGTTGTTGTAGCAGGTATATCAGGTATAAGAGTAGTATCAGGTTGAGCAGTGGAAACAGCGGATACACCTGGAGCACGTTCATCAATATCGTCACTGAACAGAGGAGCAAATAACCTTTCCATTTGTTGACGAGTGAGCTGGGGGCTTTGTTCAGCTGATGATGGGGGTTGGGGGAAGTTTAAGCGGTTGTGACCGGGTTCCAAGCTATTATACTCAGAAGCCATTTCCGTAAGTTCATCAAAATGAGCATGAATCGTTTCCATAACCTGCTTTGTACGAAGATTCCAGATCCGGTAACCTTTAGAATTCTCACAATATCCAATAAAGACGCCAATGTCAGCTTTGGCTTTGAGCTTTCCAAAATCATCACGATCATTATTCGGATAGCATAGGGATCCAAATACATGAAAGTGTTTGAGATTTGGTTTATGGTTGTAGAGAAGCTCAAAAGGTGTTTTGTTGTGGCGTTTAGTAATCATAGAACGGTTTTTAGTATAGCATGCAGTAGATACAGCTTCTGCCCATAAGAAATCTGGAAGTTTAGCATTGATTAACATTGTTCTTGTAGCTTCCACTAACGTTCGGTTTCGTCTTTCAACAACTCCGTTTTGTTCTGGTGTTCGTGCAATAGATGTCTGATGCTCAATTCCTACTTTCTCATAAAATTCACGAAGGGTTTGGTTAACAAATTCAGTTCCTTTGTTTGTTCTGATTTGGCGGATGGTGTTCCGGAGCTGAACTTGAATTTTCGTGAGAAAGGTGATGATCATTTGTGGAGCTTGGTCTTTGCTTTGAAGAAAGTAGACCCAAGTCCATCGTGAATAGTCATCAACAATTACTAAGATGTAGCGTTTGCCATTGATCGTTTGCACGCGCATCGGGCCACACAAATCCATGTGAAGAAGATGAAGCACATGCTGAGAGCTGTGTTCCACCTTTGAAGGAAAATGAGCACGAGTGATTTTCCCTTGTTCACAAGCTGAGCAAAGGTGATCTTTAGAATACCGGAATCGTGGGAGACCTTCAACTAGTTTGTGTCGAGTAAGATTGGTTATAGTTTGGAAGTTTAAATGTGAGAGACGACGGTGCCATAGCCAGGATTTTGTTGATGTTGCCTTTGAAAGTAAGCAGATGGGAGATGAAGCAACCATGTCTTGCATAGAGATAGTATACAGACTTGAGTTATGCGAGCCAGACATAAGGTCGTTTCCTTGTAGATTACGAATGAAACAAGATTTCTCCCTGAAAGCAACCTCCAAATCTCCATCACAGAACTGACCTACTGAAAACAGATTGTGACCGAGACCTTCCACATAATAAACCCTACTAAGTTCGATGTTCCCATTGATATAGTCTCTGTAGCCCATGATAGCTGCGAAGTGATCATTCCCGAATCTGACAGTGCCAATGAACTTTGCAATAAAGTTTGATAACAGTTTAAGGTTGCCTGTCATGTGTCGGGAACATCCGCTATCAACAATCCAGAGAATGATCTGTATCACCTGCATTACACACGGACGACACAGATGGAATAGAAGTAGATGTGGAACCCGAAATGTTAGAGGGTTCCGGAGCAGTTATAGTAGACATACACACATAAATAACTTTAGGCATCCATTTAAATCCTAGTGTGTTATATATCCATTTCTGCCATCTATAACTACTATTTACTTTAGTCTTAGTGAATGCACTAGGTGGTACTACATTCTTTGGAGGTGAAACTGGAGCTACAGGGACAACAATGGTTGCCTTAGAATCTAAAGAAGGCAGTCTACCAAGCACAGACTTAGAATGATTAGTGGGCCTAGAGGTATTTCGATTCTTAGGATTCCGTAAACGAGATATTATAGCTTTAGCAACACATTTGTCATGACAATCAGAATTCATACTTTTACGACAAATAACACAAGGTGCATCAGACATAATATCATAAGTACTTAAAGGTTTAGCATTCGTTACATCACTATTTCTATTACATTTGCCAGACGCAATATCTATAATGGAAGCAACGTGAGTCTTATTCCTAGTCCTAGGGTGTTCTTCTACTTTAGCATTCCTTATTGATCTTTTCTTAGGTCGCAACTTCCTATTCTTCGATGTAGTGCTGCTAGGCTGTGAAGTGCGGACGTTTGGAAAAGACGCAACTATTCCTGTTTCAGTAGAAGGAAGCACGTTAGCAACTTGTGTTTTGGCAGAAGGCATTCTAGGTTCATGATTACTAAGTGTTACATGTGCTAATCTCTTAATGATGGTTGGCGGAAGTTGTTCATACTTTCCTAACATTTCTCTTAACTTAGAGATAATATGAATCAAATCTTGATTTTCAAAACGAATATTACCAGCAAAATTCATTACTTCTCTAGTGTGTACAAGATAATGATCAAGTTCGTTTGATGCATCATCACGAGTCTTTTTAAGTAAATCATATATGACACCATATTCTTGTTTAACTTTTACAAGTTCTTGTTCATATTTTGAGATTTTACATTTTAAAGACACGTTTTGATCATCCAGTTGCTCAATTTTAGGATCAGAAGATTTTGCACGCAACTGAGCGATTTTGTTTTGAAAAACAAGTTGTTGATTGTGAATATCTTTTTGACACCAATTAAGACGACGTTTTGCATTGGAAAGTTCGTTAAGCAATCGTTCATTTTCAGCTTTTAAAGACTTGATCTGAAGCACATTATCAGTATTCTCAATAGTTATCACAGAGTCAACAGTATCAGCAGAGATATAATCAGATGCATATGACACAGAATTCAATAACACAACATTATGGATATCAGCAAAGATAACATCATTCAAGAGTCGATCAACATCTTTTCTCAACATTTTCTTTTTACGTTTAGTATTAGAAATAGATGTTTATGTTTTCTCGAAAACGACCTTCATCACTCCAAGTTCCTTATGAAAGTCCCGTTCCCAAGACAATGCACACTTTTTCAAATTTTTAACATTTGGTAAAATATTTTTCTGAAAAATGTCTCTTTGTTCTCGCGCCAGAGGCGATTGAAAATGTTGAACTTTGATTTCAGAATGATATTCTATCTCATGTTGTAAAGTTTTGAGGTCAGCCATGAAAATGTCAAAATATCTAAGAATTTTGCGATTTTCAGGTTTTGAGTTTACTTCACTGATGGAAGGTAAAGGACCATAAATTTGTGCATAATCTGGTTGGGGATTAACATTAGAAGACTCAGACGTTTTTATGATAACCCTTGGTGTGTTAGAAGAATCCGTTGGTGTGACGAAAGTGACCGGTTTTGATAATTAAAAGGTTTGTTGTAAACAACAGTTTCTAATTTTGATTGACTCTCGTCTTCTGCATCTAATTCCTCTTGACGATGATATTCAACAACACTCATATCAGAATTATCAATTTTATATTCTGCACTGGAAACTTCAGGATTTAGTTTGAATGCTTTGGTTGAAAGTTTAGGTTTGTAATCAGCAAGATTCGGTCCATATCCATTTGGATTGGGTTTTAAAGTAAACTTTTCAATAGCAGTTACTGACTCACCATGTTTGTAAACAACAATTTTAAACTCTTTAAGTTTGCATTGCAAGCCGATAATTTCTTCAAGATGATCATCTATTCGTTTCGTTGAATGCTTTTTGTATGCAGAGAACTGTTTTTGACAAGTTAACAGCTCAGCCTTAGCTTTTTGATTTTCCAAGGTGAGAGCGTTAATTTTCTTTTTATGCTCATATTTCAGTTGTTCTATTTCAGACAACAAAGCATTCTTCGAAGCGGCTAGATCACGCATCTGTCTCTCTAAATATTTTTCGTTTTGATGAGATTTAGCAAATGCGGCTTCAAAACCTTTTTCACGGTTTTCTTGAGTTTTGAAAAAGTTGAGTTGCATTTTTAAACATTCAAAATCCTTGGTTAACAGTGCATTTTTACTTTTTAAGTCCTGATTTAATGCACAACATTCTTCAATTTGGGATTGCTGGTCTGTAAGTAAGAGAGGAAGATCTGGATGAGGCGAAAGTTCATCTTGTTCAACGGGAGTCACAAGATGATCATTATTTAGATCCTCAAGTATAACCACGGAGTCAATTTGATTATCGTAGGAAACCATAAGGTCATCTTGATCATCAAATGTAACTACGGGGTCTAATTGAAAATCGTCGGAATGAGATGTAGATGACTCATTTTGAACATTCTGAGCCTTGCTGGATTCAGATGTTGGCAGAGATATTAGATCAGAGATAAATATGGTTTGTTCGGGTACCTGAGACAAGCCATCAGTGTCATACACTGGGCCTGTGTCACTCATGTGTAACTCATGCATATTAGCCATCAACATAACAACTGCATTGGTCTGCAAGTCCTCCATATCATCATCTGAGTCTGCATCTGCCATAAAACTATGTTCTTTGTCTGTGAGAGTTCCACCAGCTTCATCCTTAAGAGCCAAAAGAAGAGCCTCTTTGTGATAAGCACTGCCCCTAGTCCTTGGCTTTGGGCATGCATTAGCCAGGTGTCCCTTCTCATTGCAGTTGTAGCATCGAAGACCATTCAACCCATTTTGAGCATTTCCCTGTTCCACCACTTGAGCTATGTTGTTATTCCTACCCATAGCATTAAACCCTTGACCACCGCCCATCTGACGACCATAACCACGATTCTGAACTTCAACTCGTCCATTGTTCACAACAGCCTGATTTCGTGTGTTGGATGAGGAACGAATACGATTGTTAGATTTGTTGGTATAACGGCTAAAAGCATTAGCAATCATAACAAATCCTTGTTGCAATGCTTCGAACGGATCGGATTCCTCATTAGCTTCACTGACAAATGCTTGAGCATTGTTGTTGTTATATGGAACCAATTGATTATGTTGAGATTGTTGTGATTGATCATTTGGTGTGATAGTGGTAGTTGGTTGAGGAGGATAACTGTTTTGAGCATACAAGGCAAGTTGTTGATTTTCTGGATGTGCAGGTGAAGCAATTTAAGCACGGAGAATCCTTTCCCTATCAACTTCCTTTTCATGAGGCTTCAAATAATCATACAACAATCCGTATGTAGAATGATGCATGTTCTTCACTTGACGGAGAAAAATGACATACTTCTCCCATTCAGGACCAAGACTACTCAGGAACTTAGTATTAACTGCAATTCTTGGCATGATGATGTTGTGTTTATCCAAATCATTGGTGATGTCTGAGAATCAATGATGATAAGACTCTAATGTCTCTCCAGGTTCAATCAAGAAGTGTTCATAAGCCAAGTAAATTTTGGATTCCATATCCTCCTGATTGAGTGCAGATCCTTCCATAAGTAGATGAATGTGTTCCCACATTGCCTTTGCAGTCTTTTGAGCATCAACACTTCGAAGAATTGGGTTTGGTAATCCTAAAAGGATATATTGCATTGCAAGCTCATCAGCTTCATAGTGTAGAAGTTCTTCTGGATTCAGGTCTGCAACAGTAGCAATGTTTGATTGTTCATCCCTTGGTGGATTAGCATTTGGATCTCCGGATACAATGACAGTAGGCATCTGAAATGGACCTTCCAAGATAACCTTCTTTAAGAACTTTCCATGTGGCTTCTTCAGATCACAAAACCTAAAGAACCTAATTACCCATTGATCGTAGTTTCCTGGAGTGAGCATTGTGGGTCTATCAAGTGATCCAGCCTCATGAATTGATTGTTGGCTGCTTAAAGCTTCACACATCTTTGCAAACCAAGTGGGTTCCTTAATAGTGTTCCTTGATGGATGTTGATTGAAATCGTTTGTGTAGGGTTGAACTTGAAGACTTGGTGGTGTTTGAACCATTTGTGGTGGAGGAATTGCTCCAAGTTGTGGAGTATGTTGTTGATTAAATTGTTGTTGATAAATTGCTTGTTGTTGATTCCATTGTTGATGTTGTGGACTTAGTTGTTGTTGTCGTTGAGAATAAGTGTAAGGGAAATAGTTAGAGTATGGTGGTTGTGACATGTTGAAAACTTGTGTTGGTAAAATGGATCTTTGTAGTCGAATGAACCTTTGTTGATGAAGAATCCTTAGGCGTAGAAATCACAATAAACCAAGTAACACTTATGCGTAAAAACACCAAAGTTACGCGTAACAGCAAGAGTTACGCGTAGAATTAGCTTACACGTAAGTGTGGAAAAAGCACTAAAGTTATGCGTAAAACAAGAAGTTAGGCGTAGAAAACTTAGGCGTAGGAATACCTTATGCGTAAGATTTTCTACGCGTAAGCTTTATGCTTATGCGTAATTTTAGGGTTTTATCCCAAGTGATCTTTTACACTATCACAGTGCAAAAGATATCCAAAGTCGACGTATTTTCAGGCTTATCCAAGCAAGAAAACACGGAGTAAGCCACAAAACTGAAGATTAAACCAAGGATAAAGTTACGCGTAAAACTAGGGTTTTGATACGCATAGCTTTACTCGTAAAATTGATTTTGCCCAAAGATGTTTCTAAACCAGATTTTTGTAATGAGATAGCTTCAATATCACCAAAATAACACAAGAGTGTGAAATTTGATGATCCAAAACATAAAAACAGTTACGCGTAGGATGAAACCCTTGTACAAAACCAAGCTTAAAAAACGATGATCCATGTGTAAAGGTTGAAACTTTTTGCCAAAAACAGTTATTTTAACACCTTAAAACATTGAAAGTACAAGAATCTTGGATTCAAACGTGTAAAAAATGTGTTTTTAAGCGAACCAAAGTATCAAACCACGCACGTATGTTCTACGCGTAAGACCAAAACTTCACAAAAAACAACGAACACGATTCACCCAACTATTTGGCGATTGATACCACTGTTAGGTCACTAGTTTTACAACACAAGCATCAATACAAGAAATAGAGAGGAGAAGAGATTGGTTGAACACGTTAAACACACACACACACACGTTAAGAGTAGCACGGTTAGGCGTAGAGTGAAAGGGAGTGAATAAAATGAACAACCAACCCTCAAGTGAGGGTTATACAAGAGTATTTATAGGAGGGAAGCTAGGGCAACACTCCTAGTCCCTTCCTTTCTCCTATGGGCTTGGGCCTAAGCTCATGGGCCTTCTACATAAGCTTAAGGCTCATAACAAACATAAAGGCCATAATTAAGCTAACTATTACATATGAATTACTAACACTTGATTTAGGATTAGGAGTGATTCCAACAGAAACAGTTAAAACACAATTACAATGAATATCACCTCATTGATAAAATTACCATGGATGAAAGATCAAACATAAGTGCTACGATTGATCCTATAATATAAGACGACAACTATGGAAAGTCGTTCAATGAGTGGCTCTCGCAAAAGTTTGGTACATGTAGCATCGGGAACACAACCAGAAAAAGAGTTTTTGTCGAATGGATGAACGATTGCCACCAAGTAACGAAGGAAGTTGGCCAAGTCCAAAGACCACCATAAAGCCCCGAGGCTTTGAGTCTAATTGATAACGTCTAAAATGAACATGTTTTTAGTAGCGTTATTGTCAGTTTTGTGCATGGTATTCGGCTATATTTACTCATAACTGTTGCAAAAGTGAAAAGATGGGTATTGTGTATGTATATGTAGCCAGGTATCGCGAATAATGAAGAAATGAAGTTTTTTATGCACATTTAGAAGATTCTCAAGGAAGGAAGTTGAGCTTAGAAGCTTTTGGACTCAATGATATGGAAGCATAGTGATTTCTAAGCATCTACAGCAAGGAAAGATCAAGTTTGGCTTTGGAAATCATCAACGTAAGCAAAGAATGAAGCGTAAAGGAGAAAAGTCAACAAAAAGTCAAAATAGCAAAAACCCAGCCGATCGGTCGTAACCCGCAACCGGATCCGGCTGGGCAATTGGTCAAGAGAAAACCGATTCGGTCGGATAAGAAACCGATCCGGTTTCTGGCACTGCAGTTACACAAAATTGCATTTATTGTTGCCTTAACTCCCCATAATCATTGGAGTCCGATCATTTCTTGATATTTACTTGGAGAGAACGTTTTTTGGTCAGTTAAGCAAGAGGTTTGGCTATATAAAGAACCTAGTACTTGTATACTAAGTGTGACACAACCAAAAGAGTGTTAGTTTACATCAAAACTAATACTAACCCTATTATTTCAGCCCAAAAGCTTAGTATTTACTGAAAAACGCCCAGGAGCAAGGAGGGAACCATTCTCATCCATTGTTTCGGTAGTTTGGAGTTGTGCGGTGATCCTAGGTGATTGGAGGCGCGTGGTTGCTACAATCCACGATTTCTAATTCTTGTAATCACAAAAGTTTAGGTATTCTATGAACTTTGTTATGGAAATCTATTCTCTTGAATTGTTTGAATTACCTTGTTATGACTTGTGTTTAGATATGATTGTTTTCATGGAGTAGTTTGTGATATACTTGTGTGTTGGAATGTAATTAATCATAATAGTGTTCTCAAAATGTGATGCATGTATATATGATCTTGTTTAAATGAGTTTGTTGGAAAAATACTAGTCTTGGTTTGATTTGTCAATAAAACATGTTTTAAGAAAAAGGACCGAAAGGATTTCTCTTGTGTTTTATTCCAAAAAGTGAAGTGACAAACTAGTATGGGGATATGGTGATTGACAACCACCATGTTTTGCTTATTAAAACAAGACTAGGAACATTTTCATCACGAAGGGTCGAAAGATTCGTAAGAACAATTTTAATAAGAACATGTTGCAAACAAATGGAACTTCTATAGGATAATCATTGGGATAAGGACCGAAAGGATTACCTAAATGTTTTTGTTCTTAGAATGATTTTTACAAACAAATACCATGGTTGGGGAATCATTTGCTTATGATTTGTGCATCATACTAAGAGTATACACCAAACCTTTATGAACACTGTTTATGGTTGATTATAAGACTACACACAAGTATATATATTTATATTCTTGATTCGTATTTCACTAGATCACACTTATTTGAGGAAGCCTTGACAAGCTTTCTTGTTAGAAACTTTTTAATCAAATCGATTTCAAACAAAAAATCCCTTGGGACGATCCCGACTTACCAAACTTTGCTATTACGGACGAGTATACTTGCTCGTATGTGTTAATAGGTTAGACGGTTAATTCGTGTTTATAAATTTTTAAAACTTGCACCAACTGGGCACATCAAGTTTTTGGCGCCGCTGCCGGGGATTTTTCTTTAATTTTCTTTTATTTTCTTTGAAATTAGTAGTTTTGAAATCATAATAAAAAAAAAAAGTTTTGGTTACAAACTAACCGATTCGGTTGGTTAGCCAACCGAATCCGGTTGGACATTCTGTGAAAATTTTCTAGTACGAATTTATTTGTCTATCTTTTTAGTTCATTGTGTTTTGATTTCTAGAATAATTCTTGTGGTTTAATCATTTCTTAGATTTATTTTTTATTTTCTTTACATTTGTCATTTAGTAGTTAATCAAGTTTTAATTAATTTTAATATTCATAGTTAATGGTAAATGGTTAGATATTAATTTTTCTTTCAGTTATTAGTTTAATTAATTTAATAATAGAATTTAATTGGTAGTTATTTTAGTTTTAGTTTTGGTTTTAAATGAGATTTAACATGTTATTCAATTATTAGTTCATGAAGAGTTTTATTTAATTAACTGGAGTTAGTACACCTTAATGACACTTAATTTGCATTAATATCTCTAATAAATAAATAAATATATATATATATATATATATATATATATATATATATATATATATATATATATATATATATATAATTTTCGATCAAACCGATCGGTTGCAACCCGCAACCGGATCCGGTTCGTATTTCTGTCTAACATTTTCAACCAACCGATTCGGTTGGTGATCCAACCGAATCCGGTTGGAGTTTCTGAGTTGATTTTTATTATTTTTAGGTTTTGAGTTTTTATTTGAGTTTTTAATTTTGTTAGGTGTCTTAGTTTGTTTTATTACATGTTTTTATAGTTTGTTCTTGTTTTTACTAACTTTAACGCTAATCATTCGGGATTTGTTTTGTTTTGCTTTGTTAAGTTGTCTAGTAACATGGATAGTTTGAGCGGAATCTCGGAATACCTTCGTACTTTGGATGAAATGTTCAAGGATACCGGAAGTTCATTAGAAAAGATTGGAGGAATTTTGGAGGAAAGCATGAAAGAATTGGGAATTGACACGGGTGATATGGAAGAAGTATGTGAAAACAAGGTTCAACTACCCAAAAAGGAAAGAGTCATAGTGTTCACACAAGCACCGTTAACGGTGTATGATTCGCCGTTAATGAGATTTGGAACGCCTTGTAGCGTGGAAGGAGTAAGTGCTTGGGATGCACAGCTCAATATGGCTTATGGAGAGAATTATATCTTGGAAAAGGTTCTTGACGAAATCGGTCATGTGCGTATGGACTATGAAGCCTATGGAAGAAAGATGGTCAAAAATCTGAAGGTCAATATTCATGGACATATTTTTGAAACTGATTTTGTTGTTTTAGAAGAAGGGAATGCGGATGAACCTAATGTGTGTTTTGGTCGAGATTTTCTTGTCACGACTAAGTGTCAAGTAGATTTTGGTATGGGAGAAATGAGGATTAATATAACTGAGTTGGAAGAAGGAAAAGGAGGTAAACGAGATGCTAGTGGAAGTTTGTGCAAACATGGAAGAGAAAGAGGTGGAAGTGGTTAAAATGGGAAAAGCAAACCGAAAGAAACCATCATCAAATAAACTAACCCCAACAACAACCTCCACCACCAAAAATGATTACACACCATCGTCACCTACCACTACTATCAAACCCTTAACCGACAACAAAAAAGAAGCTATTTTAGAGAACCTAGAACAAAAAATTCTAGAGCTCAATGAAAAGAAACCGGTTATAGAAGTTCTCCAAGATTATGTGCTTTACCGTAAGAAGTTGGATGCATTGATGCTAGCAAGGGCTAGGTTGGAAGATAAGAATCTCACGGAGGAGGAGCGAGATCGAATTTTGTTTAAAGGCATGCCAAGGAAAGAGAAGGATCCGGGTAATTTTGTGTTGCCGATCAAAGTAAATGGAACTACACCAGTTTATGCTTTAGCTGATACGGGGTCGAGTGTTAATGTGATGCCGTATCCATTGTTCAAAACTTTGGGACTAAGTAATCCGTAACCTAATCATTCTAAGCTTACTATGGCGGATAACACTCAAGCAAAGGCAATGGGAGAAGTTAAGAATGTAAGAGTGCAAATTGGCTACCAACCGTATTTGGCAGATTTCCTTGTCTTGGATATTCCGGTGGACAAGAGTTTACCGCTATTGTTGGGGAGACCATTCTTACGAACTTGTGGAGCAATTATAGACATGGGAAGAGGCACCATGACTATTGACGATGGGATTTCGAGGCAAACATACTACCCAAAACCAAGAGGACCAATTTTAGAATGTATGGAAGATTTGGAATGGATGGAAGCAAAGGATGATTTAACTTGTTTTGAAGTGGGACGTGATGTCCACGGAAATCCAATGTACGGACCTTTAACTCCGCCTTATTTCGATATAGAGGACGAAATGGAACGTGCATTTGCGATAGAAGCTTTCTATAACCCATTCAAAAACATACTAGTTTACAAGAAGTTGACCGACTTTTTAGGATCTTTACCGGTGCAACTTAAGAATTTGGAGTGGAAACCCGAAGGGTCGGGGACTTACAAGAGACAAACCGGAGATGGAGCATGGCATGTTAAGTTTGATATACTATGCCCGGACGGACGAAGATTTATGAGAAAATTCAAAACTTTTGAAACGTTCCGTGAGTTGACCGGAAAATTTCAAAGCGAGGATATTCTAAGACAAGAGTATTTTGAGGAATTTTGAGGAGAAGGCAAAGACCGTAATAACAAGCAATCATTTGCTTGAATGTCATAACTATTTCTTTTGATTTGATGCATTAGGATTTTTTTTTCTTATTTATTTTTCATTTTATGATTGAGGTAATTTGGTTTAATGCATTATGACTATGAGTTTTGAGTTGAAGTTTGGATTAGTTCATTAGTATGATGAGTTTTTTTAGATTGGATTAGTGTTCAAAATTTCATATGGTGAATGAATGTTGTGTGAATCTTTAGCAGGAATTTTTGAGTAAAAATGTTGCTTGGAGGGTAAATGCCTAAGTAACATGTTAAAAAAAGCAAAAAATGAAAAAGCAAACCGAAACGGTTGTGTCCTTGACTGAACCGGTTGCACCAAAGTACAAAAATTTCACTTTTCCAAAAAAAAAAAACACACACACACACTAATTCTCCAGGTGGTTTTGCAAAAATTCATCCAAGAGGAGCAGATTGAAGGTTGTTTAAGTTGTAGGAAAACATCATGGCACCCAAACAAGTAAGCATCTACATTCAATTAACTCAATTAAGGTTTAATTAGAGCATTTGATTCGAATTAAATATTAGGTCACCAATTTGGGGGTTTTTGTTATAATTCGAATTAAGTGGTAATATTTTAGGATTGAGTGGGTAATTGATATAGGAGTGCATTACAACAAGAGATTGATTGATTGATTCACCATAGAATGGATGTTAGATGATAAGATTTTTCGGAATTAGTTGGGTTGTGCTTATGAAACGAGATAAGTTGCAATTGGTGGTTCATTATGATGGATGATATGTTTTTAAGAGTAATGGATGCCTCATTATTAGAACGAATGATTTAAAGATATAGGATATTCAGAATGAGTTCTAAGTTGTTAGATGTTTGATGATTTGAAAAGCAAGATTAGAGTAATTCTAGGATTTGGAATCATTGAGGATGATAGAATGCGATCTAAGAGTGGTTTGGGCGTTAGAAATTCGAGTTTATGAGGATTTTGAGGCAAAAGCCTTACGCGGTCTGCACAACCGATTCGATTGCGCATTGAAACCGAACGGTTGGTGTTTGACAAATTGGAAACCGATTCGGTTGGTGATCCAACCGAATCCGGTTGTGGTTTCTGTGTTGAATATTGTGTGAAATTTTGAAATGAATCTTAGAGGGTTCTTTAACCTTCTTGTTTGTTCTAACACTCTCATATGGTCTTATATTTGTGATTTCTACAGAGAATTATTGTAGGGAGCTCGAGTGGGGAGGAAATTCCAATGAACCCGCTTGTTACAAAGTTTTGTGAAAGGAACGAGAAGAAGAAGGTTAAGTATAGTGTGAAAACGGAGGCAAATACTAATTTAAAGTTCAAAAATCTCACTGACGGGGAGAAACATGCTTTTCGGGAAAGGTTGTCGAAGTTACAACATAGGACATGTTTGGTTCCGAGGGTGATTGATTGGGATTTATTTGAGGAATGTGATTGTGAAGATGAGTTAAGAGGAATGATGCGAACGTCTTATGTATATCCAGGAGATGGAGATTCGTTCAATGATTTGTCATGGGAAAGAGCATTTAGCGTCAATGAAGAGGTCTATCGAGAATGGTGTATGGAATTCTTTTCAACCATGTATTTTGAAAGAAAGGTGGATGTTCGGAACTTGATGACGGAGATTTGTGTTTGGTTTAGGCTTTGTGGAAGGGATCATGCTTACACGTTTCCAGCTTTTGGCATGGCTCTTGGTTTGTATGAGCCACATGAGGTTAATCATCGATTATTTGAAACTCACTTTTCTAGACTTCAGAGGTTTGAAAAAGACTACCCTAGTATTCCCGCTTATTGGAATCAAGTGGGAGATCCTACTTGCGTTAGGAGGAATGCTTCAACCATCAGGAATCCGTTGATTAGGATACTTCACAAGTTGATTGTGACCGGGCCATTTAATAGATTTGGAAGCAGGGACAAATGTCAGAAACCGGACTTATGGGTTATGAAGTTACTGGAAGAAACTAAGGACGGTAATGCCATTTGGCAGATAGCCGAATATTTGTCTAGGAGAGCCCCGGGAATCAAGAGCAACAGTAACATTTGTGGAGGACATTTTGTGACAAAATTGGCGAAGAATCTTGGGTATTATGTTGATGAGGAATTGGCTAAGTGTGGAGAGCCAAAGTATAGTGAAACGTGGACTGCGAAAGGTTTTGGTAATGCTTTGAACAGGAGATTGAAAACCGTAGGGTTATGGATTGAACCAAGACCACAACAGCAACCACCACAACAGCAAGGGAATATACCAATGGAGAACGTGCAAATGGGTACGTCCAGTAGTTTTGATTCAGGTTGGGGAGAGTGGAACCAACATCTAGATGAGATTCAATGTAGGGATGTGTGGAGAGACTCGATGATGTTGAGAAACAACTACATCAATGATTATTCGATGCCTATCTTTCAACACATGGCTCGTGAAGCCAATTATGAGTTGCCACCCTACAATCCACCAAATGTTCCACCGTATCCTTTTCCTTACACTTCTTATCCTGGACCCTATCCGTATCCATATCCTGGGTACGCACCGTTTCCTGATCCAATGCCCCCATATGGTCGATTACCTGAAGTTGGAGGAACAAACTACGAGGTTGGAGGATCATCATCAGGAGTTGGAGGTAAGAAGAAAAAGAGGAGAGTTCGTTCAGAAATTATAGACGAAAACTACGTAACCGAAAGTGACGATGATGAGTATGATGATGAAGAAGGAGAAGACTCGTGAATTATGGTTTCGAAAACAATGGTCATGTTGTGTTTTTAAAACAATTTCTATCTTTTGATCCATTTCTTTAGGATGTTTGGTGTATTTTGTTTGGTTCTATCTAGTTTTTAGTAGTTTTGTTTTGTTTTGTGCATTTCGTGTTGCAGTTTTTTTTTGTTTGCAGGATGAATGTGTTGGAAGCTTATTGATGGTCAAATGTTTCGAGTTGGATAACTCACAGGCTTGCTAATGACCCAATGTGCATATTGCATATTCTATCCCGTGGTATCTTTTAACTATTTTTTCCCATTTTCTTTACTTTGAAGTTCATTTTTCATTACATTGAGGACAATGCAAAACTTAAGTATGGGGGAGGGAAGAAAATAGGAAAAATGATATGCATTTTTATTTTTTTTAGATAACTTTTGGATGCAAGTGATTAGAAGAAATTCGCCCTTGATGGTCTAATGGTTTTCACGCGTTATTGATACTTAAAATACATAACTTGGAATTTCAATGGTAAAGTGAGAATTTTTGAATATTTTTTTTGAATTTGAACCAAATTACTGAAGTAATTCATTTTGGATTCGATAGCATTTTCTAGCATGCATAATAGCCTTTTTCCCACATTTTTGTGAGGTTTCTTTTTGTATAAAACACATCTTTTGTTTATATTTGCTATGAGTGTGCCGGTGATTATGTCGATTCTAGAACTTGTACAAGTTATGCATTACGGTTAAAATCACCTTCGAGTGATCTAAATATTTTCAAGTGATAAGAGGCACCTTAGGAATAAAACCAAATGGCCTTCCATTTTTACATCTAATGATATATTAGCCAACCACATTGGTTAGTTAACCACCCACATGGACCCATTTTGTTAGTGCTCATCTTTAGCACTAGATACCCTTAGTTACACCCTTTGAGCCAATCTTTTCAGTTGTTAAGTCCAGAAAAATACAAAAATATTTTACACTTCAAGCTTTAGCCAACCCTTATCAAGTCTATTGGTTTGTTACTAGTTGTTTGGAATGATTGGATTGTTGTTTTTGATGATTATGAAGAAGATACACTTTGTTTATAGTGTGTACCATTTTCCATCTTGGATGAAAGAGACGTCTTTCTCGATTTTTTTTGGTGTATGCTTATACTAAGTGTGGGGGAATGTATAAAAAAAAAAAAAAAAAAAATCGTTATAGCCAATGAGCTATATGAGGGATATTGATTAGCCATTGAGCTAAATTGAGTTATACATATTTGCGGAGAATCGATATGTGAAGAGGAGTAATAATCATTTTTCGGGATCGTGGTTTGTATGATGACTAGCAACATGGAGGTTTGGACTTGATTTTATTTTTATTTTAAAACCAATTTCATAAACTATCCCATGCCTTATCCATACCTTTTATGAACCCTCAGCCTTAACGTTATAACCCGAATAAAAGACATATTTGATGAATTTATTTTCTTTGTTTTGATACTTGTACAAGCTTATGGTAAAAAGCATTGATCATGACTAGGCATTGAGTGATTTACATATACCCACCAATATATGAGTGTTGAGTAAATCTTAAAGCCATTCGTGAGGTGTTCTAGTTATGTTATCTAAAGTGTTTGGTTCATTTTTAGAAAATTTTCACATATTATAAGCAAACCAATGATTATCTTTTATGGTAATTGTTACATTTTTCTGGAACCATGGTGTTATAGACCATTGAAATCAATCTTTGCAAATGTTAGACCTACTCGAGGGCGAGTAGAGCTTAAGTGTGGGGGAATTTGATAACGTCTAAAATGAACATGTTTTTAGTAGCATTATTGTCAGTTTTGTGCATGGTATTCGGCTATATTTACTCATAACTGTTGCAAAAGTGCAAAGATGCGTATTGTGTATGTATATGTTAGCCAGGTATCGCGAATAATGAAGAAATGAAGTTTTTTATGCACATTTGGAAGATTCTCAAGGAAGGAAGTTGAGCGTAGAAGCTTTTGGACTCAATGATATGGAAGCGTAGTGATTTCTAAGCATCTACAGCAAGGAAAGATCAAGTTTGGCTTTGGAAATCATCAACGTAAGCAAAGAATGAAGCGTAAAGGAGAAAAGTCAACAAAAAGTCAAAATAGCAAAAACCCAGCCGATCGGTCGTAACCCGCAACCGGATCCGGCTGGGCAATTGGTCAAGAGAAAACCGATTCGGTCGGATAAGAAACCGATCCGGTTTCTGGCACTGCAGTTACACAAAATCGCATTTATTGTTGCCTTAACTCCCCATAATCATTGGAGTCCGATCATTTCTTGATATTTACTTGGAGAGAACGTTTTTTGGTCAGTTAAGCAAGAGCTTTGGCTATATAAAAAACCTAGTACTTGTATACTAAGTGTGACACAACCAAAAGAGTGTTAGTTTACATCAAAACTAATACTAACCCTATTATTTCAGCCCAAAAGCTTAGTATTTACTGAAAAACGCCCAGGAGCAAGGAGGGAACCATTCTCATCCATTGTTTCGGTAGTTTGGAGTTGTGCGGTGATCCTAGGTGATTGGAGGCACGTGGTTGCTACAATCCACGATTTCTAATTCTTGTAATCACAAAAGTTTAGGTATTCTATGAACTTTGTTATGGAAATCTATTCTCTTGAATTGTTTGAATTACCTTGTTATGACTTGTGTTTAGATATGATTGTTTTCATGGAGTAGTTTGTGATATACTTGTGTGTTGGAATGTAATTAATCATAATAGTGTTCTCAAAATGTGATGCATGTATATATGATCTTGTTTAAATGAGTTTGTTGGAAAAATACTAGTCTTGGTTTGATTTGTCAATAAAACATGTTTTAAGAAAAAGGACCGAAAGGATTTCTCTTGTGTTTTATTCCAAAAAGTGAAGTGACAAACTAGTATGGGGATATGGTGATTGACAACCACCATGTTTTGCTTATTAAAATAAGACTAGGAACATTTTCATCACGAAGGGTCGAAAGATTCGTAAGAACAATTTTAATAAGAACATGTTGCAAACAAATGGAACTTCTATAGGATAATCATTGGGATAAGGACCGAAAGGATTACCTAAATGTTTTTGTTCTTAGAATGATTTTTACAAACAAATACCATGGTTGGGGAATCATTTGCTTATGATTTGTGCATCATACTAAGAGTATACACCAAACCTTTATGAACACTGTTTATGGTTGATTATAAGACTACACACAAGTATATATATTTATATTCTTGATTCGTATTTCACTAGATCACACTTATTTGAGGAATCCTTGACAAGCTTTCTTGTTAGAAACTTTTAATCAAATCGATTTCAAACAAAAAATCCCTTGGGACGATCCCGACTTACCAAACTTTGCTATTACGGACGAGTATACTTGCTCGTATGTGTTAATAGGTTAGACGGTTAATTCGTGTTTATAAATTTTTAAAACTTGCACCAACCGAGCACATCACTAACTTAAAGAATCGTAAATAAAGAAAAGTGCTCTTTCGGGAGACAATCCGAATTATTCCTTTAATTTGTTTTATTTCCATTTCTGTTGGGTTTTGTGTTTTAAACCAATTTTGCAGGAAAACGGAGAAAAGTTGTTGCAACATGCTGAATGGGGACCTGATCTGTCCACAGTTATGGCGTAACTCATTCTTATGGTTACGCCGTAACATACTTTTTGCAGCAGTTCTTCTCAGAGCATTACCAATTACGGCGTAATCCCATGCAATGGTTACGCCGTAGCTACACTCCTGTAGCATCTATCGG
The DNA here is from genome assembly GCA_019973895.1 of Chrysanthemum seticuspe. NCBI lineage: Eukaryota > Viridiplantae > Streptophyta > Magnoliopsida > Asterales > Asteraceae > Chrysanthemum > Chrysanthemum seticuspe. The sequence continues at coordinate 9,781 of BPTQ01003179.1, read as the reverse complement.
TTTTGCTTAATTACGGCGTAACTCCTTATATGGGTTACGACGTAACTATCCTCTATAACACTTCTTTCTTTTTAAACACAATAACCTTGTATTAGTTTTTTAAATGAACTTTGTGGGTATGTTCCCTGTAAGCCCTCACGAGACTACACTCTTCCACTTGGGACACCAAGTGGTTTAAAAAGCTTGTTGCATACGCTAAATGCAACCGTGATTCCTACAAAAGTAAGTTATGTTTCTTTTTCATTTTTCTTTTTCGTTTTTAAGAATTATGCTTGTCGGTAGTGTGATTTCAGGGATTAAAGTTTGCTCGTGGGTGCTTATACGAAGGCACGATTCTTTTTGTGGGCCTTCTTTCTTTTTGGAGTAAATTTCAGGGAAGTTCTCGCTCTAATTCTAGTATTCTCTTCACCTTTATTTAATGCTTAGTACAAAAGACACTTTGTACATTTCAAGTGGGGGGACGGGAGTAGAATTGTATCTTGAACTTTATTTTGCCTTTGTTTTTCTTGTTTATTTTGAAAAATTATGCCGTTTTTAAAAATTTGACATGTTTTTCTTAACCTAACTAGATTAGACCTTAGCCGAAGCACATTATAACCTTTGATATTATATGGTGAGATTAGCCTTATCCGTTTCCTAATTTTTACCCCAAATCCACCAGATTATGAGTGTGCCGGTAGCTTGTAAACTTTAGAACTTGGCCTTTGCATCATTTCGAGACCATAGACGAGATATGTTGAGTTAGCTCGATGTATTTGGACTTTTCAGTTTAAGAAGGCAGTATTATAGGATTATCACCCAAATAGCCTATCATTGTGTGTCTGTCGATTAGTTTCCTAGACTTCTCAACCCCCATGTTAAACCCTTTATTGCACTTACCTTTAGTGCAAGATACCCATAGATACACCCATCTGATCCATTCTGTAGCATATTGGATTTCACATACACATCAAACCATGTTTATATGGGGCGTACACCTTAAGGGTTTTAGAGAGAGAAAGTTTAGAGGTTTAGGGAACTTAGAGAAAGAAAGAAAAATCTTATTATGAGCTCCGACCCTCTACCTTGGGAGGTAGAGGGTATTTATAGTACCTTACACAAAACGCCACCTACGGGCTGTGGATCAGGCATACAGTGGGTAAAGACCCGTCCGTCCTCCACGGTGTTACTTAACTAAATACTAACTAACATTAAACAACTACGACTACGGGCTTTCTAACGATTACATATACTTGAGGTGACCGACACTTTAATAACTGGATTTTCTAAATCCTAACAATCTCCCCCTAAGGGAGGTCACCTCAAATTACATAGAGTACATATATATATATATATATATATATATATATATATATATATATATATATATATATATATATATATATATATATATATATATATATATATATATATATATATATATATATATATATATATATATATTACATTAAGACTGTTCTTGGATTCTTGTTTAAGTTCATTGCTCTATAGCCCGTAGTCTTTGATTCTTCATGTTTTTGATGTTTGGTTAATCCAAGTGGAGGTCTTTAACTGATCCACATGATGATAAGTTTTGAGCCAACTTTGAGATCATCAGCTTCCATAAATCTCTGACTCTTCCTTTGTAGTGTTGACATTATGTGATGTTGTGAGATTGGACCGACATGCTCACATTCTAGATCATGATTTCTTCTCATCAGAGTAGCGGAAGCTTTAGTTGTTTCATGATATTTGTAGCAGCGTAGCAGAAGCATGGGGTGAGAATATCAGAATCGTTGATGCGTTTATCATGATTTATTTAGAGATGAATGTGTTGTGTGAGCATGCGGCCATGGATTGACCTCTCAATTCCGATCAGCTGCAAACGTTGGGTGTATCTGCATACAACAGTTAGCAATAAAGCGCACAAAAAATGTCTTTGAACACTTTTGTTGAATTGAGGTACACGGCCCATGGTTTCCCGTTGATCAGTACAAGTACTGCCTGGGATCAGGCATAATTCCGAAGAATCTCCTTGACAGGGTTTCGCAGCTGCTCTAGCTGTTCTCAAACCAGAATGTATGAAAGAAGACAACACAGAGTGAGTGGACCAGCGAATTGAGATTCACTGATTGATGAAAAGAGATTTGAAAAACAATCGTGTACTGCTCAATATAATGTGTTTTTGCAGTACAATGAAGGTTTTTAAGGAAAATCAATTATCAATCATAAACTCCTTTTATTTTTGAAATATTAATACACAGTCGATGTGCAAGAGAAAAGAATTTTAAGCACAACGACTGGTTTTTCAAAGGTATCCGTCAATCCATTACCTGAACCAGGATTGATTCATAATTTTGAATCGCCCCATTGTTTATGTTCAGTTGTCACATGGTTGATCTATTGGATAGATCTCACATGCCACCTACCAAGAGCTTGATTGATGTTGGCTCTAGAAGGCTTTCCATCTTCATTGTGAGTATGTTGGCATATCACTCAGATGTTCTGGCAATACCACAAGGATAATGCGTAGGACTCATAAAATACATTCTCTCTTTCCACATTGTGTGAAACAGAGAGTCTTTATTAACAGTGTCCTAATGAGATTTATTGATGATCTCGTGGCTCTAGACTCAATAGTGCACATTTGGTTCCAATGCCAGAGACTAGGGAGAGGGTCTCCTTCTTCAATATCAACAATCTCTAAGAGAAAGTCAATAGATTATGTAGGTTCCCCGTGAGAATGAAACAAGCCCTTTTAAGAGGAACTTGAGTAGCTTGGGAAGTTTAGTGTAGTGCGTCACTGGGTCCATGACGTCTTGTCTTCAATACCGGCATTACCTTAGTAACCACCAGTAGCATATGTATTGAACCCGGTTACTGCCCTAAGGTTGAATTATGGAGGGCTACTTCTTTCACCCTTTTTATATTCAATTCTTTTTCATTCTTCAACCCCTTCCGTGCTTACCGAGACTTCATAACTAGAACCTTGTTGGGTTTATTCTAGTTCTAGCTCTATCTCAGTCGGCACTCTTCCCTTATTCTCACTTTTCTCCTTTTTTCATCATACCTAAGGACTTCTACACTATCTAGTGGATTATCCCTGGGTAGATCCCTCCGGTTCTGGCTGGATCATGGGAACAAATACCTAACCTAACCATCCTTATAACAGCATACATAAAGTAAATTTGGTCGGTCTTTTTGGTATTGTTCTTCTGCCATTGGAACCAATTGAAAACCATTTGAAAATCAATCTAGGTACTTGTGATATAATATCAAAGCATTTTGTACCTTAATTGTTTTGATCATTTAGAAATGCTTCCCCTCAACATGTGCATATGATTATGAAATTGTTTATCACATGGAGACAAGAGGAAGAATTCACTTCTTTGATTAACATTTTTCTAAAAATATTTACATCACCTTCCCGATCAAAATTAGTGTTTCAAATACTGTTAAAGATATTTTTTGAAAAGGATGTGGTTTTCAAAAAATTGCTCCCCCTCAATATGTGCATCGAGATTCGAAAGTGTTTTGCACATATTAGGGAAAAGCTGCACTTAGAGACAAATCAATCACGTTTCAATCCCTTTTTGGTTTGATATAGATGCTCCCCCTTAACATGTGCATGGAAAATTTTGAAATCGTTTGGTACATGTAGGGAGGAGAGCTTGCTAATCACTTACAAACCATTTGTCGAATTATCTGTTTAAATCCAATTTAAATCACAATATTCTCTGTCACACCCCCAAATTACCTGTTTTGCAGCGGAATGGAATTCCTGGGGATTGACTGTCATAGCATCACAATTACAGATATATTGAACGACCTAAAGTGTCGTTTGGAAAACACATCGTTTGATTTAATAAAACAATCAGAGTTTACAAAGTTCAGGTCCCAAATGAAAATCAACTTGTGTGGAAATAAGTTTGTTACAATTCAAACGATGTTTAAAGTGAGTAAAACCCAAGTGAGACGCGTCGTCACCGCGACTCTAAGATGTGTCCACATGCATGCCATGAAGTGAATGCCTTAGATACCTGAGATAAAACATGCTAAAAAGTGTCAACACAAAGGTTGAGTGAGTTCATAGAGTTTGTGTTGAAATGTAAAGCCTTTCAAAAATCGTTTATGCAGCAAAGGCATTGTAAATCCACTCAGTTTCAAGTTCCGCCCATACAAAACTTGTAACCTGTGTATTCAAACCCATTGCCAAAATGTGATATAGTTTATGTTCAAGCCCACATCGTCAAATGAATTCACAAAATAGTGCCTAACTTAATGTATCCACAGTTACTTAATATAACACATAATTCATACGGTTTCAAATTGTTCCATGACCATTAGTTCAGGATTGTACCAAGACCATTAGTTCAATGATTCTACCAAGACCATTAGTTCACTGATTATACCCAGACCATTAGCTCAATGAATATACCAAGACCATTAGCTCAATGAATATACCAAGACCATTAGCTCAATGATAATACTAAGACAATTCTAAGCATGGCAAACTGTTACTTCGTATGACTAAACATTCAGTTCAGATAACATATAGTTTGCAAATAGTCATGAATGTTAATAAAAATTATTGAGCATGTATCTCCCCCAAAGAGTTTCATAAATAATTTAAACGAGAAAAGTGGGGCTATGACTCACAGTAATCCTTAAATGTTTAGAGTAACTATGAAAGTAATTGAAAATAGTTGAGCATGTATCTCCCCCAAAATAGTTATGAAAGCAAGTAAAAGTAGGGGCTATGAAACTCACTTGGACAATAATGCGATGGCAAAAGTGGATACACTGAAACGTAGCGTGAATCTCGAAAATGACCTATTATGAATGATATGATACGTAATGAGTTATGATGTAACGTTATGCATGCATTTCGTATGTTATTTATACCATTTGTGAGTTTTGAAAATAATACTTATCGTCGAAAAATACTCTTTTGACGTCTTGACCATTCTTAAATCACTTTACAAGTATTTACGTCAAAATGTCATCCTACAATGGTTTTGTAATGATTTATAGTGAAATTATCACTTTTCGTTGCAAATAAAGTCATCGGAAATTTCATGAAATTGACAAAAATGGCTTCGAAAAACTAGTCGTAAAATGGTGTGCGGTCGATCGTTAGGAAACGAACTCGACAGTTTTAGAAAGTTTGTATCGAAATCTAAAAGTTTCAGTTCAGGAGTTTTCGACATAAAGGTCTCGATCATAAAGCTAATAAGGGCTAAAGATGGTGGTTTTGTCTAATTGTTGTGTAAAAAGTGAGTTTCGGCCAATTTTAAGCATCCGTAAATAATTTATTACAACTCCGCTATACAAACGGTCGATCGTTTTGAAAATATGCTCGGGTGATCTTGATTTTATTAGAAGACATTTCGTTCCAAAAAGTTCCACATCCTTGTTAAAAACAGCCCTTAACATGGTCGTTTTGGTTACCGTAACACTTGTCTCGTAAAAATAATATAGTTTTTCTGAAAATAATAGTTACGGCAATTTTATGAAAACGTGCATATCTTTGTCGTTTCAAATCCGTTTTCTACGTATAATACGTCCTTAGCTTCGTATCAAAGTATACTAATATATTTTTGATAAGTCGAAATAATTTGTGAAGCTTAAGGCTCGTTTTTGACTCGAACAAAACAATAATAGGTTGCTGAATTTTCTGAAAAATATATATTTCGTCGTCAAACTTTAAAAATTCCTAACTTCTTCGTTATAACTCCGTTTTAATCCGTTCAAGCGGCCACGGATTCGTTTTAAAGTATATTTTCTAAATATCAAGGCCAAAATTTAGTTCCTACTGTCGGATTTTCCAGAAAAATAAAATAAGGACAGAACACATTTTATACATATCGAAAATAATTTTTTCTCGTACTAAACCTATTCTAATCCCTTCAAATCAACTCCAAAGCTAATCTAATCCTACCATACACCTTCTTAGGGTGTCATGGGTTCCTAGACATCATCAAGACCAAAGTATACCAAGGGGATAATTATAGGATGACCTTATATATATATTTCTAAAAATCATGTAAAAATGGTATAAACAACACAAATCATGCATGCTTGCTCCAAAAATGAAGAGATACTTATGAAATGAAAAGGAGATATGAAAATATAAATGATATGCTTACAAGTTAATATGATGAGGTGCAAAGAACAAGGTTTAGCCTAAACACTCTAGATTTTTATTTCAAAATCTTATAAAGAGTATTATCTAGATTGTATAAACTTGAGCTTGATAAAAATTTTGTGATCCCTTTGAGCTCCTTTGTGAAGGCCGGTTTTGAAGAGAGACAACCAAGAGAGAATATTTTTATCAACTTTGAATTATTAGAGATAGAATGAAGTGAATGAAATGAGTCAAGGTCTTTGGAGTATAGATCTAAACATCAAGGAAAAATTTTCACCAAACATTAAATGCAACCCCCCCTTGGTCGGCCAAGGGGGGAAGCATTGTCAAAATTATATATATATTTTTTTCTTTCTTACTTGTTGTAAAATTGTTAAAATAAATGTGTAAGTAAATGTTAGGTAATAATAACTTGTAAGGTAAATGGTAGTTTTTAGGTACAAGTAAATTTTTAATAGATCAAAGTTGGTATAATGAAATCATAAAAATTTTAAAAATACATTCCTTGTGAAATTTGAGTGATATAAAAATTATCATGCAGTTTTTAAGAAAAACGTCGTAATAATATAAATTTAACGATTTATATACAAAATAATTTAAAACACTAGGTAAACTCAAAATATAGTTTTTATAAACTAAATGTAAATATAAAATATATCGGGATCATTTTTGGAAGTAACGGATTAAATGCTCAAAATAATAACTCACGCGATAACGTTTATTTAATATAAAATTTACGCGTTTGATGTGAAATGAAATGTCATGAATGAACTAACGTGATGCAAATGATGTTAATGAATGTAGACTAAACTTAGTCCATATGAATGTCCGTGACGATATGATCATGAATTCGCCGCTAAACCATTAATGTTACGCGAATTTGGAACACGTAAACCTAGTTTACGATAAATGATGAAATAGTGAACTTGAGAAATGACCTAAAATTTCGGGTTGTCACATTCGCCCATCCAAAAGGAATTCAGTCCCTGAATTCAGTTCGTGTTAGTCTATCGAATTTTTGAGTTTGTGATGAATACCGAGGAAAGAAGACATGAAGAGGTGTCGTTACGGGTTATTGATGATTGAGAGTGTACAAAACATCATCGTAAAGAAAATATCGGATGAATCTCTCATAAGCAACACTTTGACTTGGAACATGTGAAATTTTGCTTGCACCAAGATTTATAAATAACCGCTCCCAACATAACGTGATCCCTCCAGAATTAGACATAGTTAGCTAGGCTATGCATAATTAAGGAACGATGACGTAACGGTCGGTTTAGTTGTTAGAACTCTCGATGCTTACAAGGATTTAAACCGTGTCGTTAAAATGGTCGATGAAGTAAAAAGAAGTAAAATTCTCGTAAGTAATAACAAATCGGAAAGAAATAAGTACGATAGATGAGAATATTTTACAACGAGTGGTTTAGCAAAAGTAGTACATCTTAAGTTATAAAGATTCGGATACGATGGAAAACATAAACTTTGTACAACATAGTACATAAGGAAAATTAAGACTGTTAGTTTCCAAACTTCTTCAGTCTTCCGCGTTGTTGTGACCATGACGAGCTTCTCCTCCTCCTAACATGTATGCATTCCCATGAGCACCTTCAACTTGTTGACCTTGGTTTTGAGGACATTGATTTCGATAGTGTCCTTGCTCCCCGCATCTGTAACATGTAACCATGGCCTTGCCTCTACAATTCCTGGCAAGGTGTCCCAGTTGTTGACACTTGTAGCACTTAGCAGGACAAAGACCGTGTGATGATACTTACATCGATTACATAGTGGGTAGGTTCCAGCATAACCTCTGCCTTCTATTGGTGCAGCAGCATAAACCATTGCAGTTTCTTGCCCTCTATTCTGTTGTTGATGATGGTTAGTGTTACGGTTTTGGTTGTTGTTGTTATAACCTCCTCGGTCGTTTTCCCATTTCCTTTTATTGTGGTTAGTTTGGTTGTTGGTGTTGTTGTTGATGGTGTGATTATTGTTATTGTTGTCGTGGTTATTGTTGTAGTTGGTGCGGTTGTTGGTATTGTTGTTACGGTTAGTGTTGGTGGTGTTGCCCCTCTTTACTACTTGTGCCATAAGCTTTTGAGACAATCGAATAGATTCCTCAATTGTTTGCGGATCAAAGGAAGTCACATCGCCTTGAATAATCTCAGGAAGTCCTTCAATGAAAGCCTCCAGTAGCTTCTCATTATCCGAAACCATAGATGGGCATAACACGGCCAATTCTTGAAACCTTCGAATGTAAGTATCAATGTCATACCCAATAGTTACCAACTCATAGAATTCGGTCTCCAACTTCTTCACCTCCGTACGCGGACAAAACTTCTTTGTTACCAAACCCTTGAATTGCTCCCAAGTAAGCTTGAAAGCATTCTCCATTCCCATCGGTTGAGCATATGAGTTCCACCACGACAATGCTCCATCAAGTAGTGTACTCGTAGCAAACTTGACCTTACTATCATCCGGGCAATTACATAACAGAAATACGGACTCCAATTTCTCGAACCATCGAACCATGGCAGTGGCTCCTTCGGTACCTCTAAACTTCATGGGATCTCCACTTTTGAAATCCTCATATGAACAGCTTTTAACCCCGGACCCTCCTGCATTTCCTGCAGCAGCAGCAGCAAGCTTTGCGGCTTCAGCAGCAGCCGCGGCCTCGGCAGCAGCAGCAGTCACCGTTTCCCTTTCAATCCTTAATGCCTCTGCTACACTATCCCTTACCAACTTTTGAATAGCTGCTTGTGTCATTTCAGCTGTGGCTTTCTTCGGTGCCATATCTTCTTCAAAACAAGAGGAAATGTGAGACGTAGCAAAATCCGATGTTAATAATAAACGCTCCAAAGAAATGTGATAAGAATGATAAGTTTGAGGTTATCTTTCAAAATGATCGACGGTTTCCCAAAAGATGGGTTATGAGATGTTGTAAGTGCTTCAAATGTATGGTGGTTTAGTGACTTAATGTGTGAATAAAGTGTAACTTGACATGTTAGTGGTGAAACAAGGAGTGAGAGTGACTTTGCCGCACTAAAAGGTTTATCTCGGCATTCGACGTTATCGGTGATGAATCAGTTGATATAAAAATTGTGATAGGGAATGACAAAGAATTCTCCACATTAGAGTATGAAAAAAAATAATAATAATGGGATGGGTATTTAAGGGCATCCATGTGACGATCGATGTGAAATGAAAGTAAATAACTCGAAAAATGTACGTATAAATCGCATGCAAAGTGAACATGCACTTATGATGAAATGATGAGATGCTATGATAATATAGTTATAGTCTAGGGTCAATGATGCAACCTAGTTCTCTATAACCGAAGCTCTGATGCCAATCTGTCACACCCCCAAATTACCTGTTTTGCAGCGGAATGGAATTCCTGGGGATTGACTGTCATAGCATCACAGTTACAGATATATTGAACGACCTAAAGTATCGTTTGGAAAACACATCGTTTGATTTAATAAAACAATCAGAGTTTACAAAGTTCAGGTCCCAAATGAAAATCAACTTGTGCGGAAATAAGTTTGTTACAATTCAAACGATGTTTAAAGTGAGTAAAACCCAAGTGAGACGCGTCGTCACCGCGACTCTAAGATGTGTCCACATGCATGCCATGAAGTGAATGCCTTAGATACC
>BPTQ01003177.1:0-30978 GCA_019973895.1 Chrysanthemum seticuspe | reverse complement strand
CATAAACATGAGCGTCGTTTATCCATATAAAGATATATAGCATCTTTCTTTAGCTTTCATTATGAAAAATGATTTCGTCTTTAAGATCTTTAATTCATAAAACAAGACAAAACTATGTATTTCATTTCAAGGTATTCAACCATCTTGAAAATCTCCTCATGAGTTTCATTCACATTTACCTCATCAAAACATATGTAACTTATAACATATTCAAATATAAATCTCTTTAAAAACTAACATAGGTAAATTTTGTTATTTCAATGGCTCATTTTTAACCAATACCATATTGCCTTTCACTTATATAGTGATATATTCATCTTGATCAAGTGTTATTCTTGAAAACTTTCTTATATGCTTTCAGCATGTTAAATCACAAGACATGCTTCATGCATTTTATATCCCTCGTGGAATCTCAACTTCAAATGAGCTCTATTCATTTTCTTTTAGATGCATATCGATTAGTTATCATATCACCATACTTATAAATATTAAATAGATTATTGGATCCACCACATGAGATCATGTCTCTATATGCAAAGTCTTTGCGAAAATATTTGTGTGCCATCAATTATGCCTTAAAGATAATAGTTTCAATACTTTAATTTCGCTCTCTCATAATGACCAATGCATATCCAATAATTTTACACATTCATATATACGGACTTCAAGTCCCAGTAACCATGTCTCGTCACAAGAGATTTTAATCTTTCATTTGTTCTTTGCGTCTTTACTTCTTTTGGCCATTCATTTATACATCTGCACTTCCTGCAGGTATGCTTCCATGATCCTCACCATGATTATAACGCTATCTTATTTATTTACATAATCATTATCATATATATTATTGTATACAATATCACCATCGACGTCGATTCATTTATATTTTTGATTCCACACTTTACTAGACATTGTAATATATCATTAATTGATATCTCATAGTTTTTCAAGTACCCGGGGTTTTTCAATTACCTTCATGTCTAGTGTCTCTATAAGAGAACTATTATGGGTCTTTATTACCTCGATTAGACCATCTTAATTTTCTTGCTCCATTTTATCTATTCATTCGAGGACTTTTATTTGGAATCGATTAGTCTATCACGTTGCAGACGTGCCATAGACTTACTACCAATAATTGGTTTCCATTTTGGGACATACATTATAATTGGAGCACTAGCGGCGTATATATGATCTAGTCACTTCTTTATGTCACTAAACAAGTCTGGCAATTACTAGAACTGGAATGTAAACTGTCCCTTCAAGTTTATATTCATTGGTCTGAGGATCAACATTTATATTATAATTCATTCCATATCTCTCGCTGCTCATTCTCTCCTGAATGAATTATCAATTACAACATCCCATTGTTGTGCGTTGTGGTGGTTTTTCAATACAGGTTTTGCACATTTACATAAACTTTAATGGGAAACATATGGTTTGTGACCATAAACCATTTTATTGGGGAGTATTCATTAATCTTGTTGGCATGATGCGAATTCATAATTTATAACATGCCCCATAATCTAAGATTATTTTTTTTTTCTCATAATTATTAGCTTTGCAATCAACTGAAGACGTTTCATGAACGTTTCAACAAAAGCAATTCGCGTATGAACTTGGGCTACATAAAGTTCAACACTTATTCCAATAATCGCCCAATACTTAGAAGTTTTCACCACCATTCTCAATAATACAATGTGGAAAACCGTGCTCGCATTTTATAAGTCGAGCCACTTATTACTCTAACCTTAAATTGCGCATTTGATGATCATTTTGACGATGCATCGATTTTAGAAATCAAAATGATCCACATGGCACATGTACAGGCCTACATACATGCCCTTTCAATTTTTCCAAAATTTTATAGGAATTAAGTCCTTACTTATTTTGTGGTGATATATGAACAATTAACTTCTATTGAGAACAATCAAATCTATTTTGAAAGAAACTTATTGTTCTTCTATTTCGCATCTCCATTGACCTGAGATGGTCACCAGGTCATGCCATTCAATAAAATAATCTTGGCTCATAAACCATGTTTTATGACCACACGTGCTTCGAATGCACTTGAGTTATATCTAAAAGTAGAATGATGTGGATAAACTAATACATCATCGCATTTATACTTTGTTTCTCCAATCAAATTTATATAAACATGTACATACTATTATTTTGAATCATTTAGTAAAGTGAATAAGCAATAAAATCATATAGTAATAAATCACACGTATTTAACAAACTCAATAGCACAGTTTAACAAACACACTATAACTAAATTTGTATCAAATTATGTATTACGTAAAGTAATGATACGTATCAACAATTAAATAGGAAAATTATAGTTCAAACATATGCATCAAGATCCATCAATAACGCAACTTTAATAATTATCCTCACCTTTCTATAGGGTTTATAAACTAAATCATTCTTTTTTAAAAATTAAAAAAAATGATATCATTTGATTTTTTTTTATTTTTTATTAACATATAATTCGAGAGTTGAAATATTTATCTTGAACGACGCTAATAATCAAACTACGAATTTCAACAAACATCTGCTAAAAGAAACATTAACCCACAACATAATCAAAATAAAACATGTTCAACACTATTGAAGTTAGATAAATTTTAATAAGTTTTTGGTCATGGTAATCGTCGAAAACAAAAATAACATTATGAGATGATAACAAAATTAATTAAAACTTTAACTATCATAATAGATGTTCATGCTTTTTATAAACAAAACATATAAACTCGTAAATGTATGTATGCATACATTCTTTTACAATAATAATCAGTTATTAGCAATAAAAGAAAAAACTAATTATAAAACAATACAACATTGTAAATTCCTTACCAAAATGATAAAGTTGTCTAGCATGAACTTGCCCCAAATTATATGTTACTTGTTATTATTTATTATTTATTTCATTAACTAATTGTAACAGTTCTGCAATGAACCATACAAGATGATAATTGAAGAGTCTTAGTTATATATTCATTTTAATAATGAGAGAACTTGAACTTTTCTACCCATTTTACAATAGTAAAACCAAAACCGTCTAAGCCTTCAATATCATTTACTCACATAGATGCATGTAATTTAATAATAACTACACATCAATAGTAAATTAATCAAAACAAAGCATTTTTGGTTTTCTTTAACAATACCGTTTTATCAAGATCTGTTTGAAACAAATTTTGTATCAGGTTCTTTCTAAAATGACAAGACAATTCAAATTTCCACTAAACATATCTCATTATTGCCTTGAATTAGAACAATCATACAAATAAAAAAAATGAGAAGGATCAAAAACAAAGTGTCCCACCAATTAATTGACTAATCTGCATATAGTCATTTACTATTGCAAGGATTTAAAGGAACTTATTTGAAAATTTTAACATTCATTAGTCACATGCAATTTGTTAATCACTATTACCAATTGAAAAAAAAAAAAAAAAAAAAAAAAAAAAAAAATCATTAGATAACATGACCTCGAACAAACAGTTTATTCTACTAATCAGTTTTATCCGTTTTTTTTTTCTTTTTATATTTTAAGCTTAATAACATCTAGCACATGATTTGTGTTAACAAGTTCTAATAATCACAGAGAAGAAAAAAAATCAAAGACAAACCATGCATCTAGTGATTAATATATATTAGAGACCGAGATTTACTTTTAAGAATCGTAATACCAAACTATATATGAACACACATATGTGAAACATGTAATCATTAAAAACATTGAATAATATTAGTTTTATAGTCATAATATTCTAATATCAAGTAAGCAATTAAATGTTTTGAGCTACGCTCACGAAGTATTATTATAATACTAGTAGCAGTAAACAAATGGGTTGATACAAAGAGTTCAAAACATGTCAAGATTTAGTTCGTAGACACAAAATCGGTATGAAATCAATATGTATGAATGAGAGCACAATAAAATATGTCATCAGAATTAAGGAAAAAAAATAACTTATCTCAAGAATGATTGCTCGAATTATCAAAATCAAAACTGTAAAATACCGTCAACTTCATCTTTAGCGAGCGTGCTGATAACGTATTGTATAACAACGAGCCTAGTAGCACAATATGCCTAGTAGCACAATATGAACAATAAGCAAGGAAATATAAGAGAATATGAAAGGGAAAGATAGAACTTCTTATTGGTGTGTCATCACAATACATTATGTGCCTCTATTTATAGGGACCTTAACATGAATGGTATTAAGTATAAAATGGGATGTTAGAAGGTGAAAATTACTAGTTATGAGATATGAATGTGGAGATTAATGTGTACAATCATATAATAACTATTCATAACAGTTTCCACTTTGTTGCAAACCGTTTATTTTGGCTAACGAGCATTATATATATACCTGTTACTCAAAGTCAAAGTAAAATGCCATGACAAATAACTATTTCACCTTTGCACATTTTTTGCAGTTTAATCTTGATTCTATTTTGAGTTCCAAATTACTCTACTACACCACAACTGATACGTGTTCATAGCCCGACTCGACTCAATACTCACGAGATGTCTTAGAAAAGTTGGCTGATCTAGCGAATCAACTAGATGCGGTGGTTCACGCCTTTTGCTTGTCCACTGCGTCACTCAAAACCATCTCACAAGAGTTCCCTTTCCAAACCGTCACTACAGCCGATCATGCATGTCACAAACTTCACTAACATCGACACTGCCTCAAAACAACTTCCAGCCCAACACGAACAACTATCATCCCTCGTGAATTGCATGCCAAAACCCGAACCAAATAATACCAAACATCCACCACCTTTGCCACCACCACCAGCCGAGAGCCTCCAAATTCACCCCGCTAAGATCAGAATTCCCACTTTCGGTCTTGCAAAACTAGTTGTGAACACGAAAAAGGGTTATTGTACAAAAAAGTCACTAAAGTTTGCGAGAAATTTGTCCTAAGTCACTATAGTTTAAAAGTTGTCATTCAGGTTACTCAACTTATTGTGACCGGTTATATTTGTTACTCTTGTTTTGGTAATCTACAATTACCGGTAATAATACTACGTGGCAAATATTTTAGATTTCATTTATATTAAAAAAAATGAGTAACCTGAATGACAACTTTTAAACTATAGTGACTTAGGACAAATTTTCCGCAAACTTTAGTGACTTTTTTGTATAATAACCCCACGAAAAATGACCAACTCCCACCACTGAAAATATCTTATGTGATAAAGTCTATTGCCCCGCCTTCCGCTACACGTATGATGTGCTTAATCCCCGTGGTGATGAAACAAAAAAGTAACCCTTCTTTTAAGTGTGTTATAAATTACTTCATGAGACACCAATGCAAACCGCGTGCCTTTGTTTTTCTCGACCTTCCTTCGAAGCCTCATGACCCGAGTTACACAATCATGATCCTTGAGGATAAGGCTCGTTTTGAGGCGTGAGGATTTGATACGTGTTCATAGCCCGACTCGATTCAAACTTTTCCTTGCTAAGATGTGCATGAAGACCATATGGATATCAAAAATGACATCTTTGACTTGTTCGGATGTAAAGACTATTTCTTAGTTTATGCATGCATGTATTCGAATAATAACTTCCATGTTTCCATTTTTATAGCATAGTGGGTAGTTATATTTCAAGTTCTCTATTTATATGTAATTGTTGCATTGAGTTTAAAATGAATAAAAAGAAAAGTGTTTCTAGTTTCTATCTTATTTCTTGGAGTCTTGCCCGCTCTAAGGGCCTTATCATCTCATCTCTTAATCTATTTTTTTTGGAAATTGACCATCTCAAAACCACCACCCAACCGCCATCATCAAATCATTTTTATTTATTTATTATTTTATTTTTTTGCAAAATCTGAATGAACCTTTGTTTCACAATATCATTTTTGTGGTAATTACTTTATTTTTCCTCATTTGTTACAGATCTATGATAACTTATCTATGAACCGAAACAACTTTCTGAGTAAATTAATTACTATATGGTCATATTTGCAATAGTTGGTTTTATTCGTTTAATATTCACTAACAAACACATTATCCGTAACTTTATTTTATTTGCACGGACCACCATTTTACGTACATGTTATCAAATTGTTTGTTGACCCAAATTGGAACATAATTGGACGATTGAATCTGCATTATGTACTTATATTGCATTCAAGGGACACCTTACGGTCATCAATACTATCAACTAAATAAACAGTAACAAAAATAGATAGTTTACGTAGATACTACTGCGAAAACTAACAATTCCAAAAGGCAATGAAAAGTTAACAAAACTGTGAAAATAAATTACTACCAGAACTTATTTTCTGGCCGGAGTTATTTCCCCTTATTCCATAGCTTTTGATGTTCCACTAGTAACCCCAACCTTCATACCATCCTTTGATGCATCATAAGAAGCATGCAATCCAATGAATAAATAGTAAACAAGCAACAAACCGGTCCAACCCAAAAACCTCAGAAAAGACGCACCATCAATCGAACCCATAATAAATACGTTAATACTAACACTAGCCGATGGTAACCATGGGACCAACGGCACACCCCACAGCTTTGGCTTCCTTGCTTGCTTCACCATAAACTGAAGACCAAGTGTTGCCAAAATCCAAACACCACCCGTAATCGCATACCAAACCCAAAACTTCACATCTAATGACCAAAGTATCGATAATCCAATAGCTGATGACATGATCGAACATAGTAACAAGATCAGTTTATTTCTGTCTTGAACTGATGTTTCTCCTGTTGCATAGTATCATCTCACTAGCAACCCAATTGTTAGGAATTATTGTAACAGTATGGTTCCTGCCGATCAGGTTCCTGCTGATAGTTTATTTTCGTTTCTACTGATAGAACAGTTTCTGCTGATAGTGCAGTTACTGCTGATAGTTATGTTTCTGAGGATCGTAGTATCCGTACTATTAGTAATTAGTTAGGATATGCATAAGTTATTTCAGGAAGAGATAATGCATATATTTTACGTGTTTTGTAAGCAGCTGCATTAGGGTTTCTTAGAGTATAAAAAAAACCTGCGGCTAGGGTTTATGTACGTTTTTGAAAACATTATTAGTGAATTAATATAGATCCATATAGGATCAAAAGTTGAGTTGTTACAATCTTCTTTAACTCTTGTGTTCATATTCAGCGTGAGCATAAGTTTAATAGAGGTTTTCTATAGTTTGCTTGTGATTACACAGGTATTCTATTTGTTCATTAAAGCTCGAAAGATTTATCTGGGACTGATACTACAAGTGGTATCAGAGCCTGGTGAGAATCTCTCAAAGAAGATTACCTTAATCTCTCTCAAAACCCTAAAAACTCTCTAACCATGACGGACTCATAAAGTGATAAGGAACAGTCTGAGAGTAGCACCAAGACTCAAGCAGTTCAGCAGATCGTTACCACCACAATGTCTAACAACAATGCAAAGTTTCCCTACCTGAAGAAGGACAAATATGAAATCTGGGCAATGAAGATGGAAAATTGGATCAGCAACAGTGACTACCATCTCTAGAACGTTGTCTTGAAAGGTAACAGTAAGAAGAAGACTGGAAGAGATACTGATGGAAACGTAATAATTCTTCCAGCAGCAACTACTAAAGAACATATTGTACTTCAGAGGGAAACCAAAGCTAGGACTACCTTGCTCCAAGCAATTCGAGATGACCATATGGGTGATTTTCATCACCTTGATGATGCAAGGGAAATCTGGAGAGCAATCAAGGCAAGGTTTGGAGGTAACGAAAACTCCAAGAAGATGAGAAAGACAATGCTCAAGCAGGACTTTTAGGAGTTTATAATTTCTGAAGAGGAAGGCATACACAAGGGGTATGACAGGTTTCAGAAAATCTTAAGCCAGCTTAATCAGATGCGGTCCAAACCTGACAATGAAGAATGCAACACCAAGTTCCTGAGGGCTCTACCTTCTTCCTGGAGACAGGTTGCTCTTACTCTTAAGGCAAAGGGTGGCCTTGAATAGTTAAGCTTTGATGATTTTTACAATAAGCTTAGAACCCTTGAAATTGATATCGAGGGTCATTCCAGCTTTTCTCTCACTCTAACATATTCAGCTTTTGTTAGTGCTACTAGTGCTAACACCAAGATGTCTTATGCTGAAAGCCCCACCTCTTCATCAGCAGCAACCACAACATACACCTCTTCTGCATCTAGAAAATCTAAATCTAGTAATGTCATGGAGGATGTGCTTTACTCATTTGTTGCTGACACTGATCCTCAACAGCAGTTGGCTATGAGGATTTTGATCAGGTGGATAAGTGGGATTTGGAGGAGTTGGACATAAAGTGGCAGATGGCTATGCTTGCTGTAAAAGTCAACAGGTTTGAGAAGAAGTCTGGTAGGAAGATCAATTACCATGGAAGGGAGGCAGCATGTTTGACAAAAAGAAGGTCAGGTGTTATGAATGCAATCAGTTGGGTCACTTTGCCAGGGAATGCCAAGATAAGAAGGGAAGTGACAAGAGAAGATATTTTGCATTCAAGCTCAAGGAACAGGAGGATCCTAAAGCTATGGTGTCTGTGGATTCAATGCTTGACTGGACTGCACATGAGAATGAAGATAAGGAGGGTAGCTCTTCTCATATTGGAATGGTTGCTGAGACTGAAGATGCTGCTGAGGAGTTTGCCCTGATGGGTATCTCATCTCAGGTAAATTCTTGTATATTTGGTTGTAATGATAAATATGATACCCTTAAAAGAGAATTTGATGACATTGATGGCCAATATAAAGAAAACTTTATTCAGCTTCAAGCCTATAAGAAAACTGTTAAAACCTTGGAAAAACAAAAGGCTTGGTTCCAACAAAATCAATTGGCCCTTGAAGAGAAAATTAGGGTGCTAGAAAGAGATTTAGAGAACACCAATAACTTGTTAAAATTTACTGAGAATGAAAATGTAAAGGTTAATGTAGAAAAAGAGGATCTAAAGGAAAATTTAGAAAAAGAGGTGGCTAGACATAAAGAGTGTCAAGAACAAGCTAAGAATCTAGATAAACTATGGAAAAGTTCTATGTCTGTAAAATCTAAGATGGGGCTGGGCTTCAAGGACTATATTGGTCCAGATGAAGTATATGAACCTAATGACTATAGTGTGTTTGATCCTGTCACTGATGAAGAGGAAGAAAAATATCGAAAACCTGTTAAATTTGTAAAACAAGGGGAAATGCATTTTGTACCTTCCTCAATTAATGGTATTGTTAGGCCACCCTCCCCAGATATAGACTTGAATGAATCACATATGACCTATGGCCAAACGTCTAATGACTTATCTGAAACTGGCAGTGAAACTAATGATTTTGTCTCTTGTTCTTCCAGTGATAGGACCTCAGAGACCCATTCTAAAGACTTTGCCAGTTGTGATTCAAGTGAAGAGTCTACAACTCCCAAGTCTGCCTCACCCAAGCCTTTGCCTGTTGACCCTGCCCCAAGAATTGTTGTTGATGAATCTTTAATACGCGTACAAAGCGCGTTCGGGGTCAAAGGAAACTTCCTTTTCTTCGAGCAAGTTTTTCAACCACCTAGGCAGTGAACCTAATCGTTGTAGTGTAGTATTAGGGTAAGCCTCGGGATTGATATCGTTCTCTAGGGGAATAGGAATGCTAGTGAGAAGTTACTACGCTAAGGTTGGGGTTGAGGAAGATTATTTTTTTATCTTTTTATATTTTTTAGAAAATTGAAATTACGAATCTCGGGGTATTGGATTTGGGGGTTGGTATTTCTATCGATTACTCTACTATTCTAATTATATAATTAACTAAGCTAAGGGGTAGTCTATGTCTAATTGATGTGTGCTCGTATGATGATTAAAGATGTGTTTACCCAGATACTATTACTCCCTAGTTATCTCCAATTGATGGTTGAATTGTCACGTCCTTATTCTTAACGCGTTGTGTCTTCTAAGGTCGTAGGGTATGCTTTTTTCCAATGTTTTGAAAACCGGGTTTATAATCGACCCGGTCGAGTCACCGGTCACCGGGTCAACCGGTTCGACCGCCGGGTCAACCCGGTTTTCCTTTAAAAGAATAAAAAATAAAAATAACCGGGTCAACCGGTTCGACCGCCGGGTCAACCGGTTCAACCGTCGGGTCAACCCGGTTTTAATAAAAATATTTTGAAAAAAACCAAACCCGGCCGGGTTTCGAGAACCGGGTTGACCCGGGTCACTCAAAACCCGGCGGGTCTAACCGGTTAATCCGGTTTTAGAAACCCGGGTTTTTTTGACCCGTTTTTTTCTCCGGAACCGTTCCAACCGGTTAACCCGGCCGGGTCGACCCGGGTTTCAAAACATTGCTTTTTTCCCTAACTCTTTGAGACTACCTTAAGGTTATTGCCTACGAAATCTCTAGGATTCATAAACTAACTCTAAGGTTATCTTTGGATGTTTAGCCTACAATAACTCTAGGCGATTATAAACTAATGTTCACAAAGATTACTCAAGCATTAAAAACACAACGAATGGCCTATCGCAATCCTAGGTCAATTACAATTAAGATAAGAGACAACCAATCAATATTCAATACCTAGGTTTCATAGATCTAAGCAAACACACAAGTAAATTAGCCGGACATGGAAAACATGCAAGCATACACACATACAATTGAAGACATAATTGTAATCAATGAAGTAAATTACTTATCTTGTTGTAAAATAGGGTATGTGAACCCTAAGATACTGCCCAAGACAGCCAAAAATCGTTATTAGGTTTTTACTCCACAAAACTACGCTCTTTAAAAGTCTGAAAATTCGAATTCTATATATAGAGTTACAACTTCCGACGGCGTCACTCTTTATATGTGACGCCGTCAGATCGCCGCCATTAGGGTTTCGTCTTGACCACGTCAACATTGTGACGGCGTCACCTTATGGCTGTGACGCCGTCGGCTTCATCTTCTGACGCCGTTCTGGATCTGAATCTAGGCCGTCTGAGTTGTGACGCCCTACTCTTTAAAACCTGACGCCGTCGGGTACAAAATAGCAATTTCGCTACTGAGCCGTCACAAATTTAGAGCACGTTGCGACGGCGTCGCCTTCTAACTGTGACGTCGTCATCTTCAATTCCAGCAGCTTGAGTGTCATAATCTTGACTTGGCCATTTTCTTCATATATTCACGCCTTTTTGTCCGAATAAGTGTCATTCCAGCAATTTGCCTTCAAGAGACCAGAAAAGTGAAAAAGAACGAAATTAAGCAGTAACGGATATAAAATTGGTCGATTAAGGGCTTAAATGACCCCTCAAAACTGTAGCTTTTAAATCCTTATCAAATATCCCTACACTTGGTATTTGCTTGTCCTCAAGCAAATGTGCTTTTGGCCAATTAATTTATAAGTTAGGGGTCATGAAGCATTAGTTTAGAACAATTCACAACAAGTATAAGCCCCGCAAAAGTCATAACAAGCACGGAAATTACATACTAGCACCTCACAAGTGGTGTTTGGATACTCTCATCTCTCAGGTGTATATGAAATATATCAAATTGGAAATGGAAGATAAATACTCATTAACCGGTCCTAGTACATAGATTACCATAGGCTTGAGACTAGATCAAACCTCCATCACTTTGGCGTAAGCACCTAGGAAAAACTATCCAAGAGTTCTTTTAAAGGGTTGTAACGTTAGGCTTACGGTAGGGAAACAAAGGGTTTGGTGGGATAGGCGATTTAGTGGTGGCAAGTCAAAAATCTTTATGTTACAAGCATGAGAAGAATGGCGTTTCTAAGTCAAGACTCGACACTCTAAACTCTAAAAAACTTTGAAACAAACAAACATAAATTTAAAGATAGATGTAGGATGGTAGCCCATATGTTTTTCAATTTTTTCATTTTTTTTAACACTCTTTTTTTCGATTATTTTTCCATACACTTTTACTCTACCATCTTCTACGATAACATCAAAATAATAGGGATTTATAGGCACATCCCTACACTTGAGTTTTTATTATTCTAACACTAATTTGACCCGAATTGAAAAGATCAAAACACTTAGAGTACATTATTACGTAAATAAAGGGAATTTGAATTTAACGTTCCTTCCCGTCACTTCATAAAATTTAACTTTTCCCATGAGTCCCAATCGTCTCAAAACTGTGTACAAACGATATGACTCGACTTAGCAACTTATGCAAGCAACTAGATAATTGAACTAAGGGTTTAGTATGATAATAATAATGCACTAAAAGTGAGTGCATACAAGGTAGGCTAAGGCGATTTTGGTGTACATTTGGGGGTGGATTGTAAACAATTCTTTTCATTGATATTCCGGAAAACCGAAACATCATGAGAACCGCGAAAAGGATAGGCTCTGAGGGGTTAACTAGGGGTATCGTGTAATAAAGATGAGTACAACGCAAGGGTGTGGGGGAATTACTCAACCGATGGGAAAGAAGTAATTATAATACGGGTATCAACCAAGGGTTATCCTAATTCCTCTTATCATTTAGTTATTCCTAACTACACAAGTGTAGTCTCACTAGCGATCTCGGAATGCATCACAAAACAAGTTCTAGAATCTATTATACTACCGGTACACTCTCGAAGAATTAAAGATGAATGCTTTAATTCCTACAAATCTAAGGGCGATCCTCACATTTTGGGTGGAATTTAAGTGGTAAAGGGTTTTGTGCTAGTCATATAACATCCTATCCATGAGACGCTTTATTAAGACTAATGGCCCACTCCTACATGGCATGAAAATTTTTAAATTTGGTGCCAAAATTACCCTAACCGATATTTCTCATGGTTTATTACACAAATGAAATTAGACAAGGCAAATAGTCAAGGATAAGCATAGTTTCAAAGTTCCCGTTTTATTTTCCCTCCCTACACTTAAACTGAACATTGTCCCCAATGTTCCCCGAAAGTATCAAAATTATGATAATGGAAGGTAATTAGAAACGAAAGAAACTAATACTCCCCTGATTAGCTCGGTAGGATCCGTGTGAAGTAGTGGTTAAATCCTTCTTCAAGAAGAATGTATGCGTGAAAAGCTCCATCCAATCTTATGTATCTTCTTCTTGATAAATAAAACCTGCACACTTGAACAAAAGAAACCTTCGTGTAAAATCGGCGGTAACACTATATATGACTCTACTAAACTAGGATATAATGCTTGTGGAATGGATGTTTATAGATTTTCTGGAAAATTAAGACCTTAGAAATTCCAAAAATTTATAAGTAGCACAGAAAACGAGAAAAAGTTATAAGCTGTTTCTACTCCTCCTGACGCCGTCAGGTTGCGGTCTTGACGCCGTTAGGTTATCCTGACAGAAACTGGTCTGCGATTTTCTGGAAAAATTTCTGGAAAATTTATATCTTTAGAATCTGGAAAACAATTTCTGAAAAACATCTATTATGACTCGATACAAGCATTTGACTCTAACAAACACACATGTATATCTTTTTAATAATCGTAATTCTCATGTTCACGTTCTTTTTGAAAACGTGTGTAATCCTCCCTACACTTATCCCTTTTGTAAAATACCTTTATATATAATTAAGACGAGGTTAAAAACAAAATAAAGCATTTCACAAATTCAAACATGAGAATAAACAATCAATAAAATATCTACGACACACAAATAGACAATCCAACCAAACAAGTCATGGATAAATCACACCACATACAAATATACATACACATAAAATTGTTCTAAGTTCACCACATCATCACAAAGTCAAGATAGTCTAGATTATGACATGCCTAAATAAAATTGTTTCAACAACCAACCATAATTATCCATAAATAATCCACAAGCAAACACATGAGTCACTGGGAGGGGGTCCATAACGGTAGTCATAACCTGGAGGGACGTGGCACAGGTATCCATAAGGCGGGTAGTCCTCTTCCCGCCCGGGGAATGGATCAATCTGCATGTGTGGGTCAAGCTGATCGCTCATGGACAGATGATGCATCTGTCTGACGGTATGATCATATGTCCAGCTGGCTCTCTGATCCTGATGTGCCATCTACGTGTCCATACGGCCCATTCATGCTCCCTGGTGGGCCTGCCAATCTCCACTGGAGATGTGCCTGTAGGCGTCAGCGGAGCCTACTGCTCCATCCCCCTGCTGGTGTGTTGGCATCAGCTGCTCGTCATCATCGTCATCATCATCCTCCTGAACTTCGGGCTGAGTACGGAACTATGCGTAGCCTCTACTATAATCCATGATGACCTCCACAGCTTTTAGGGACTTAGCTCTGACGACCTTCGATGCTGCCACCACATTGAGGTACTCGGGTACCTCCCCGACCAGGATGCCAAAAGACTGAGCCAACCGGGTGACAAACATACCACCATAATGGGATGTTACAGTGCACACCCTCGGCCAACATGCAGTAGAGATAGAATAGATCTGGTAGAGTGACACGATGAGCCGTGCCCTGGCGCCCTGTTATGGTGAAAGTGATGCAGCGATGCACGAGCCTTATTCGCGGATCCCAGACCCGCGAGGTGAGGGCACCCTCAATAACATACTCCTCATTGGCTATTGTGTTCCAAAACTGAATTCCCCACATGTCCTCCCTATGGGCAATCCCAGTTGCCAAGCTAGCTCTAAAAACATCGCTCTCAGTATCCCTTGCTGCATACAGTCCCACTCTCCAACCAAACTCTAGTACCGACATATCCCTCCATTCTCCACCCAGCCTAAACCTAATCCCCTAAAATTTAATGTTATCCCGACATGAAATAAAATCCATTGAATAAGATGTGTGAAACACACGCACCAATTCGCCATACACGGGCTCACGCATCCTAAACAATCTCTCCCACTGGGGATCAGTGAACTTATCCCTCCTAAAACTGTTCCAAAATTCCCTAGCCATATCATGCTCCTCAAGAAATCCCCAATCCACAACAGCCCCAGAGTCAATGGTCTGATGAAGCAAATCATTGTAACGGGTTTGACACTCTTCCTCAACAAACACTCCCCACCCAACAATAGTGTCAGCAATGTTCTCCTGGGTACCAGAAGATTGTCCCCTTGTTCTTCTTGTCCTCTTGCTCATCTGAAACAGGAAATCAAAAAGATTGGAAACAAATGAGTAACATTCGCGCTGATAAGAATGACATCAGAAGGTTATGATGGCGTCACAATCGAAGCCTGACGCCGTCACTCCAAGAAAATTTCAAATCCGACATTTGCGAGGGAAAAATCCAGGTTTTTAACCATAACCCTTGATCCAAACACCCCTGCTTCAGCAACAATGGTGCATTGGCTAGGTGGTTTTAATCCTTATGCCGTCTAGGCTTCTCGCACAATCAAACCCACATGATAACACTACAATTCGCCTAATCTTAAGCCTAATTAACAAGATTCATGGGCGACATTTAGCACAAATTAAACCAATTGGGGATTTTCGGATTGAGAGGGGAAATCAAAATTGAGCATGGAATAGAGCAATTGACTAGACAAAGATCAATGTATATCACTTACCTTGTGGAGATTGACACAACAAAATGGTGAATTTGGTGTGGAGAAAACGTAGTAGTGTGATGTGGGGCGGATAGAATGTGTAGGGTAGAGAATGAAAGGGATGGTTGGTGTTTTTATTCGTCTGATCTGGCATTGTGACAGCGTCACCCTTTAAGTGTGACGGCATCACGACCAAATTTTTTCAAAAGAGACTATTTTTATTAATCCGCCCAGATCAAAAATCTGATTACTATTTTTGACAAAGATTTTGGTTTTTATTTTAAGATTCATTTTGTCAATCCGTTCGTAATCTCCACGAAGGTAAGCAACGCATATGTCAAATTGTCTTTCAATTGGGATTCTAGAAATATCAAAATATTGGGGATGAGGATTCTTTGATCCTGGTTTAAACCCAAAAGAACGTTTCCTTATATTAGGAAAGTCGGGAAGTGACACGTGCACTCTTCCAATAAATATGTCCCTAGGAAACAAACAGGGAGTGTTGAGGCAAGAATTCAAACAAGGATGTGATTCCTTGAGAGGGGTTGCCCTGCTTAATGGAATTGGAGAGGGTTTGGGAGTCATTCTAACGAGCTCCGGTATCGCATATACCTTTTCGATCGTTTTAGGTGCATTGTTCTTTGTGATTTATTAACGGAGTTTCAGCATGAAGTTGTCAGCCAGCCCCAAGAAAGTGTCGTGAGTTTTCCTCATTTGAGCTTCGAGTCATTTTATTTCCTTTTCTTGCTTGTTGACAAATGTTAACATTATGTCCTCGAATTCATCCTGCCGGGATTTTCTTGGGAGAAAAAATTCCTTGACAGTGTTCACATGCTTATAATCACGGGTGGTTATTTCCATTAACTCATTTACTTGTACCTCCATACTCATAAACATTTGTGCTCGAGAATCCAACCCGTTTTCCTGGACTACTGGAATTTCCCATCCTTCTTCTTCATATTGTGCTAAGTCTTCGATGACTTCCCAACATTCTTCAACATTGAGGTTACTTAGCCTTCCACCGGCGGTGTAATCAATGGTTTGTCGGATGGAGGGACTGACATGATCATAAAAGAGTTGGACTTGAAACCAAAGATCAATGCCGTGATGAGGGACTCTATGGAGAAAGTCCTTGAATCGAGTCCATGCTTCGTAGAGAGATTCACGTTGACATTGTTTGAACATCAAGATTTCATTCCTAAGCTTAGTAGTTCTCCCCGGTGGGAAAAATTAGGCAAGGAAACGAGAGGTGAGATCATCCAAACTTGAGATGGAGCCGGCGGGAAGTCGCTCAAGCCAATTACTAGCTTGGTCCCGTAGAGAAAATTGGAAGAGACACAAGCGCGTGGTCTCCCAAGTAGTAGCATCGAGGTCGATGGAATCGACGATTTAAAGGAAATCCTTAAGATGCTGATTAGGATCTTCGAAACGAAGTTCATGGAATGCACATCCGTTTTGCACCAACCGGATGGTGTCGGATCGAAGGGCCATATTTTGGGCTTGGTCGGGAAGCTCAATGGTGTTCCTATAGCCTAAGTGGCTTGGTCTTGAGTATTCACCAAGAGTACGGCCTCTTGGTGGGTCATTTGATGGTGGGTTGATGGGTAGGGGTTGATTATCACCTTCCATGATGAAAAGTGATAGGATTACTAACAAAGGTCACGAAGAAGGGGATAGACTACGAGGAAGCTAAAAATGAGAAAAAATCTTACTTGATAGGAATCAAGCAAGTGAACCTAAACGAGGTGGAAATCTAACTAGCTATTCTATTCCCCTGCAGCGGCGCCAAAAACTTGATACGCGTACAACGCACGTTCGGGGTCAAAGGAAACTTTCTTTTCTTCGAGCAAGTTTTTCAACCACCAAGGCAGTGAACCTAATCGTTGTAGTGTAGTATTGGGGTAAGCTTCGGGATTGATATCGTTCTCTAGGGGAATAGGAATGCTAATGAGAAGTTACTACGCTAAGGTTGGGGTTGAGGAAGATTATTTTTTTATCTTTTTATATTTTTTAGAAAATTGAAATTACGAATCTCGGGGTATTGGATTTGGGGGGTTGGTATTTCTACCGATTACTCTACTATTCTAATTGTCTAATTAACTAAGCTAAGGGGTAGTCTATGTCTAATTGATGTGTGCTCGTATGATGAATAAAGATGTGTTTACCTAGATACTATTACTCCCTAGTTATCTCCTATTGATGGTTGAATTGTCACGTCCTTATTCTTAACGCGTTGTGTCTTCTAAGGTCGTAGGGTATGCTTTTTTCCCTAACTCTTTGAGACTACCTTAAGGTTATTGCCTACGAAATCTCTAGGATTCATAAACTAACTCTAAGGTTATCTTTGGATGTTTAGCCTACAATAACTCTAGGCGATTATAAACTAATGTTCACAAAGATTACTCAAGCATTAAAAACACAACGAATGACCTATCGCAATCCTAGGTCAATTACAATTAAGATAAGAGACAACCAATCAATATTCAATACCTAGGTTTCATAGATCTAAGCAAACACACATGTTAATACAAATAAGCCGTAAAAACGTTTATTTATATTTTACGATTTTCTAATGTTTTGTCGATAACAAACGTAAAATCATTTTAACGAAACAAATAGAATACGTAAATAGTTTGAGTTAATAGTTTCCTAACACACTTACGTTTTCACATAAAACACTAAAACAAGTATAAGTGATTTTATGATTTAAATACATATGTACAACAACTAGTGTTTACATATTGGGTTAGCATATACTTAAACTAAGTATACTAAAATGGGTAAAAACAAGTATATACTAAAGGGGTAAAAACTAGCAAATGGTATTAACCCATAACCTATGGTTTTATATATACCACTTAACCCAGTTCATTGTATCTAGAAAGAAAACCATGGATCAACCCATAACCCATGACCCATGACCCATAACCAAAAATACCCATGGGCAAAGAGGAGCGTTCCACGGATCCCTGGCTTTGTGCTAGCCGGATCCCAAGTGGAAGGGATCCGGGATCCGGGGAAACAGTAGAGAATTTTCTCTATAAATAGAGAGCCATTTCTTCCTTTCTATTCATCACTTCACACACATACTTCCCCTTAGTATTCTAACCCTCTAACCTCAGATCTAAGTGATCTATGTAGTTTGTCTTTTGTTTTCGTGTGATCTTTTAGGTTCCTCTTAAAGGAGAGATCACCACTTCTTGAAGACGTGCAAGCTCAAGTCCATGAGTTGCCAAGCTTCGTCATCATCAAGGAAACTAAGGTTCTCTTGTTGATAGTTCTTCCTTTCTCCATAGATGTTGGGTTAAAGGCATTAGTGAAGGATGCCGAAAGTGTCAAGACGAAAGCATTAGTGAAAGGTGCTTATCGTTCGTGTCAAGAGCATTAGTGAAGAATGCTATAAGTGTCAAGACGAAGGCATTAGTGAAGGGTGCCAAGCATTGTGTCAAAGGCATTAGAGAAGGATGCCGAAGAATCAAATCAAGTAGCATTTGGGAAGAATGCCTAGGTCGTATAATCGATGAGGTGCATCGTTATACACATAAGTATTTTTTTATTTACAAGGATGGTGATATCCTTGATGGTGTTGTAACAAGGAGTAGATCTCCTTGAGATTAGGTGTTGTGTCGTGAAGGGTAGTAGTTCCTCCATAGTAATGGAACTAGGTACTTAGCTTAGTACCTAATAAAGGGTAGGCGACGTTGTGATAGGATTAGTTCTCCTAAGGTGTGAAAGAACTCGGTGGTTAGCCTAGCACCGTATAAAGGGTAGGCGACGTTGTGTTAGGTGTGGTTCGCCTTGGTGTGAAGGAACTCTGTATTTAGCTTTGTACCGGAAAAAGGTTAAGCGACGTTGTGAAGGCTTCTCCGCCATAAGGAGTTGGTGTAGTGTTTACAAACTCTCGAGTAGGTGACTCGGGGAGTAGAGTAGGGCAAGGAAGGTGTCCTTGTAGCCGAACCACTATAAATAACTTGTGTCGTGGTGATGTGCTTCTTACTCTTTATCTTTTATTACACGTTTATATATCTATCTATCAACGTCCAACATAAACAACCAAATAGATTGACATAATTCGATCTAAGTATTTAAAAGGAAGTTTTAAATTGGTAAAACTATTCAACCCCCCCCCCCCTTCTAGTTTTCCACAATTGGCATCAGAGCTTCGTTACCAAGTTTCTTAGAGTATGTTGTACTTTAAAAACTTGATACGATCCATGTATGTTTGAAAACTACAAAGAAGGATTATTTTTGTCATATTTTAAAAATCAGTATATTGTTTATTGTTGGACAATGATAGAATGCTCTAATATTTTTTTTTTCTCTCTTAAAGCATTATCCATAATTGGATTTGGAGTTACCAAGAAAATCATAAAGAATTTATCTAAATATTTCTTTTTCGCAAAAAGAATGTTTAAGTATTCTTACAACATAAATCTAGAGATTCCAAGAAGATCACAAAACATCTAAATACTTCTTTTCTTTAAAAGAATATTTGGCAAAGGTATGATCTTTAATTACATACCTTATTATTATTATTAAAATCTTAGTTGCATGATTTATTAGTAATTGTTCTAGTAGTTATTCATATTATAGTCTTCATCAAATTAGTTTTCTCTGACTTATTTGTATAGACTTCATTATCAACTTGTAATAATGATATCTTGGTTATTCGATAACCTCAATCATTATTCATCACAAAAGATTTATTGACACTTCATCTATGTCAATAAATATCCATGTGAAACTTCCTATATTATGATAAAATGGGATTTTATTATAATGTTTGAAAAGCTTCCCAAGAATTATGACTAATTCTTAAAAAGGGAACCTCGTCAAATAGGAATAGTATTAAATCGTCAAAACCTCAAACCAAAAATTTTTAGAACCTTAACACTAGGCATTTTAGAACTCCCAAACCAAAGTTATCAAGGAATTTTTGAGCTGATTTCTTCTGTCATGCCGGATCCCTTCGTTTATACTAGACAGATCCCAAATGAGAGGGATCCACGGGATCCGTGCAACAGAAGACAGTATATGCTCAAGAATGATCACTGTGGATGTTCCACAATTATACTCACCTCAAAGACTCACGAACAAAAACTCAGGTACTGTTCATAGGAGCAATTTGATCATTCCTCTCAAGTTTAACAATCACTTGTGTAAGTACATTCTTCACTACAATGTTAATTTAATTCCTTTATTTCTAAGATTACAATTTCTTCATCTTTAAGAGTTGGGTTCAAATGGGTTTACCATAATTTCACCACATTGTTTTCTAAGATAATCTAAATCAAAGAATTAACATTGTTAATACAAATTAAACACATTTCTTGAACTCAACAAAGATGATGAGAGAAAAATTGTGATCAAACCCTCTAGGTTACTATTCACAATTAACACCACATTGTGGTTGTGTTGTTTAGGAACATCATGCCAAGCAACAAGCAACAAGATTACCAAGACACCGCTCACTACATACCCATGTACCATAGGAAAAATGGATTAAGTCCGGACGATAGAAAAGCCTTTAAGTTACTTGAAAGGAGACTCTTTCATGAAGGTAGAGTTGTTGATCCATCATTCCTTGCAAATACCGACATAAGGGAAGTATTTGGGACTATTGGGTTTGATTGTTTATTGGATATAAACAAGCAAATTTGCCCGGTCTTTGTGCTTGAGTTCTACAAGACTATGGGTATAATTAGAAATGATGATGGGTCCATCTCAATTGAATTCACCATCAATGAGCAAGAGTTCAATCTTTCGCTCATAGAGCTTGGAAGAATTATAGGGGTTCCATATCAAGGAGTTTGTATGTACTCAAATGAATGGTCTTTGGAACAACTACACACAATGGTTTGTAAACAAGTTAAACTATGCTTGTAGTATGTAGGTATTGACATATCTTGGCACTAAACATCCTAACTTAGGTATTTGGAAAATGAGATTTTACGACCTCTTGGTGTGGTCGGCATCACTCATTCTAAGAATTTCAGCTTTTCCTACTTTGATATAAATTATATTAGTTGTGTTCTTGCATTTAGTCCCTATAGAAACAACTAGGAAAAGCATTTACTATAAAGTGAAAAGTTGCACATTTTTTGAAAGCTCTCTGATCTGCAGTTGGCGGATCCCAGCTTTTGAACTAGCCGGATCCCTCCCATAAGGGAACCGCGGGATCCGTATGCACCTGATGTGCAAAACAGATTTGGCTACATTATAATAGTCCACTAGATCACCTCAAACAAGTCAAACATAAGATACTAGAGCCAACTAAGTCTTCCTCAAATAATTGAAAACCTCACCCTCATCCATGGCTTATCTAGGATATATTTTTGAAATGTTTTTGATTTATCAACTAGTCAAAACTCACCATAATTCCGCTCCAACACTCACACATTATCTATCACGTTTGATAGAACTTAGTTAGGTATATCTTTTAATTTTAGCAAATTGATCTCAATCATCTTTGACTCAAAAATTGGTTTTTCATTTCTCTTTATTTTTAAAGACTTTAGTAAATTCCTCTTAGGACATCATCTGACTTCTAGGACTTATTATCACCATCTCTCCACATCAAATTAAATGGAATCCTTGTCAAACATATAGTTAGACTCCCCAAGGTCAATTTTCTTGGCCAAAACCATCATTAAGCACCATTACTTGTTATGGTTGAGGATTTGAGATATCCAACTGCTAAAGAATTCAAAATTATGTCAAAACCTCAAAATCCATTGATAATAAACCTTACAAAAGCATAATCATTTCACCTAAAACCTGTCTGATAGCCGGATCCCTGGTCTTTAACCAGGCGGATCCCTGCTGAGAGGGATCCGCGGGATCCATAGCTGCAGAGAGCCTCAATAAGCTTCCATATTCAGATTCTAGTCACCTTTTGGTTCTCTAACCACTTTTAGCATTCATTTATTATCCTCCTAAAGCTGATCAAAACCTTAAAAGCATGCCTAGTCTTCTAAGTGGCCAAGAATTTAATTTCCTAATTCAAATTATTCTTTATAAACCAAACAACCTTAGGATTAAGTCACCACTCTCAATCACATCTCAAAAATCAGCAACTAAAGAAGTTCTTACTAGCACCATCATCACTATGACTAAGGCTCCTAGTGCTAACTCATCCACTCAAGAACCACCCAAGAAACTTGCTAGAATCAAACATGAAGTTTCCTCAACCGAATCATCTCCGGTTATGTCCACCAATGCTAGGATTTCTCCCACACCAAGAAAACCAATCAAACTAATTCCCAAGAAGAGGGTTCCCACTAGGATTTCATCACCTAATTCTACTATGCCAAACATACCCTCCACAACTCAACCAACATCATTAGTGCCTAGAGCCACCTTACAATCATTTGAAGATCCTCAACCCACTTCACTTGAACTTCCACTTCAAGAAACTCAAAACCATGACAAGGATTGCTATCATTGTAATCATGTTGGAAGATTGAAACATGAATTAGATAGATTGATACAAGAACTACAAGATCAAACTTAGAATGTTTAGGAAAACTCATCTCATCATTTATCGTCATTAAGCTTTTAGTTGAATCTAAAGTTTGGGGTAACTCATTAGCATTAGTAGCACTTGTTTGGCTAGTTCATTCTCTTGTTTTAGAGATTTGTTCGATTATCTCTTGTTTTTTATTGAATGAATATCTTTATGCTATATTTATTTAGTGCATTGTGCTTGTTATTTCACATCTTCATTAGCATTGAATGGAACATTCTCATTGCTGAAGAAATTATCAAACAGATAGCCGGATCCCTCCCAAATACCTAGACGGATCCCTCCAATAAGGGAACCGTGGGATCCGTGGTACAGAAGCACAAATTTCTACTAACTTGAGTTTTATTTGCAGGAAATTATGCACTATACTCTTGTTTTCTAACCTTTACTTTGTAGATTTTCAAAATAACACATGAAGATTTTGACACCATAAAGCTAGGGGGAGCTTTGTGTCAAACGATATTTGCAAAACGTTTGCAACATTAATCCATTTTTAGATTATACATCATACCCCATTGCATCTTTGCAATCTTCAAGGGGAAGCACGTTTTCGTCACTTAGACGAACCATTGCAAACTTAATTGCAAACACAATTCGTTTATTTTACGTCATGTCCTTGACGCCCTTCCAAAGGGATGGACTCGTCAAGGGGGAGTTAAGACGAGTACCATTCCCGTCACTTGCTCTCTTTACATTTTTACATTTTTTTTTTAAATTGTGTTAGTTTCTTTTAACACTTTTTGTTTCGACAAAAAAGGGGAGAAGAAAGTAAAAACTACAAATTCAAACTTTTACGAATTTTAGCTATTCCTTAAAATAATTTTATGATTTGTCATCAACAAAAAGGGGGAGATTGTTAATACAAATAAGCCGTAAAAATGTTTATTTATATTTTACGATCTTCTAATGTTTTGTTGATAACAAACGTAAAAACATTTTAACGAAACAAATAGAATACGTAAATAGTTTGAGTTAATAGTTTCCTAACACACTTACGTTTTCACATAAAACACTAAAACAAGTATAAGTGATTTTATGATTTAAATACATATGTACAACAACTAGTGTTTACATATTGGGTTAGCATATACTTAAACTAAGTATACTAAAATGGGTAAAAACAAGTATATACTAAATGGGTAAAAACTAGCAAATGGTATTGACCCATAACCCATGGTTTTATATATACAACTTAACCAAGTTCATTGTATCTAGAAAGAAAACCATGGATCAACCCATAACCCATGACCCATGACCCATAACCAAAAATACCCATGGGCAAAGAGGAGCGTTCCACGGATCCCTGGCTTTGTGCTAGCCGGATCCCAAGTGGAAGGGATCCGTGGGATCCGGGGAAACAGTAGAGAATTTTCTCTATAAATAGAGAGCCATTTCTTCCTTTCTATTCATCACTTCACACACATACTTCCCCTTAGTATTCTAACCCTCTAACCTCAGATCCAAGTGATCTATGTAGTTTGTCTTTTGTTTTTGTGTGATCTTTTAGGTTCCTCTTAAAGGAGAGATCACCACTTCTTGAAGACGTGCAAGCTCAAGTCCATGAGTTGCCAAGCTTCGTCATCATCAAGGAAACTAAGGTTCTCTTGTTGATAGTTCTTCCTTTCTCCATAGATGTTGGGTTAAAGGCATTAGTGAAGGATGCCGAAAGTGTCAAGACGAAAGCATTAGTGAAAGGTGCTTATCGTTCGTGTCAAGAGCATTAGTGAAGAATGATATAAGTGTCAAGACGAAGGCATTAGTGAAGGGTGCCAAGCGTTGTGTCAAAGGCATTAGAGAAGGATGCCGAAGAATCAAATCAAGTAGCATTTGGGAAGAATGCCTAGGTCGTATAATCGATGAGGTGCATCGTTATACACATAATTATTTGTTTATTTACAAGGATGGTGATATCCTTGATGGTGTTGTAACAAGGAGTAGATCTCCTTGAGATTAGGTGTTGTGTCGTGAAGGGTAGTAGTTCCTCCATAGTAATGGAACTAGGTACTTAGCCTAGTACCTAATAAAGGGTAGGCGACATTGTGATAGGATTAGTTCTCCTAAGGTGTGAAAGAACTCGGTGGTTAGCCTAGCACCGTATAAAGGGTAGGCGACGTTGTGTTAGGTGTGGTTCGCCTTGGTGTGAAGGAACTCGGTATTTAGCTTTGTACCGGAAAAAGGTTAAGCGACGTTGTGAAGGCTTCTCCGCCATAAGGAGTTGTGTAGTGTTTACGAACTCTCGAGTAGGTGGCTCGGGGAGTGGAGTAGGGCAAGGAAGGTGTCCTTGTAGCCGAACCACTATAAATAACTTGTGTCGTGGTGATGTGCTTCTTACTCTTTATCTTTCATTACACGTTTATATATCTATCTATCAACGTCCAACATAAACAACCAAATAGATTGACATAAGTCGATCTAAATATTTAAAAGGAAGTTTTAAATTGGTAAAACTATTCAACCCCCCCTTTTAGTTTTCCACAACACAAGTAAATTAGCCGGACATGGAAAACATGCAAGCATACACACATACAATTGAAGACATAATTGAATCAATGAAGTAAATTACTTATCTTGTTGTAAAGTAGGGTATGAGAACCCTATGATACTGCCCAAGATAGCCAAAAATCATTATTAGGTTTTTACTCCACAAAACTACCTCTTTAAAAGTCTGAAAATTCGAATTCTATATATAGAGTTACAACTTGCGACAGCGTCACTCTTTATATGTGACGCCGTCGGATCGCCGCCATTAGGGTTTCGTCTTGACCACATCAACCTTGTGACGGCGTCACCTTATGGCTGTGATGTCGTCGGCTTCATCTTCTGACGCCGTCTGGATCTGAATCTAGGTTGTCTTAGTTGTGACGCCCTACTCTTTAAAACCTGACGCAGTCGGGTACAAAATAGCAATTTCGCTACTGAGCTGTCACAAATTTGGAGCACGTTGCGATGGCGTCGCCTTCTAACTGTGACGCCGTCACCTTCAATTCCAGCAGCTTGAGTGTCTTAATCTTGACTTGGCCATTTTCTTCATATATTCACGCCTTTTCATCCGAATAAGTGTCATTCCAGCAATTTGCCTTCAAGAGACCTAAAAAGTGTAAAGGAACGAAAGTAAGCAGTAACAGATATAAAAATGGTCAATTAAGGGCTTAAATGACCCCTCAAAAGTGTACCTTTTAAATCCTTATCAATCTTTGTTAATACAAATAAGCTGTAAAAACGTTTATTTATATTTTACGATCTTCTAATGTTTTGTCGATAACAAAAGTAAAATCATATTAACGAAACAAATAAAATACGTAAATGGTTTGAACTAATAGTTTTCTAAAACACTTACGCTTTCACATAAAACACTAAAACAAGTATAAGTGATTTTATGATCTAGATATATATATATATGTACAACAACTAGTGTTTACATATTGGCTTAACAAGTATAAGTGATTCTATGATTTAGATACATATGTACAACAACTAGTGTTTACATATTGGGTTAATACATACTTATATTAAGTACACTAAAATGGGTAAAAACAAGTATATACTAAAATGGGTAAAAGCAAGTATATACTAAATAGATAAAAACTAGCAAATGGTTTTTGACCCATAACCCATGGTTTTATATATACCACTTACACAAGTTCAATGTATCCTTAAGGTACATTGTATCTAGATTGAAAACCATGGATCAACCCATAACCCATGACCCATGACCCATAACCCAAAATACCCATGGGCAAAGAGGAGCGGACCACGGATCCCTAGCTTTGTGCTAGCCGGATCCCAAGTGGAAGGGATCCGTGGGATCCGGGGAAACAGTAGTGAATTTCCTCTATAAATAGAGAGCCATTTCTTCCTTTCTATTCATCCCTTTACACACATACTTCCCCCAAGTATTCTAACCCTCTAACCTCAGATCCAAGAAATCTATGTAGCTTTTCTCTTTTGTTTTTGTGTGATCTTGTAGATTCCTATTAGAGGAAAGATCACCACATCTTGAAGACGTGCAAAGCTCAAGTCCATGAGTTGCCATGCTTCGTCATCATCAAGACAACGAAGGTTCTCTTGTTGATAGTTCTTCCTTTCTCCATAGATGTTGGGTTGAAGGCATTAGTGATTGAGGTGTCAAGACGAAGGCATTAGTGAAGGATGCCAAGCATTGTGTCAAAGGCATTAGTGAAGGATGCCGAAGAATCAAATCAAGTAGCATTTGGGAAGAATGTTTAGGTCGTATAATCGATGAGGTGCATCGTTATACATATAAGTGTTTATTTATTCACAAGGATGGTGATATCCTTGATGGTGTTGTAACAAGGAGTAGATCTCCTTGATAATAGGTGTTGTGTCGTGAAGGGTAGTAGTTCCTCCATAATGGAACTAGGTGCTTAGCCTAGTACCTAATAAAAGATAGGCGACGTTGTGATAGGATTAGTTCTCCTATGGTGTGAAAGAACTCGGTGGTTAGCCTAGCACCGTATAAAGGGTAGGCGTCGTTGTGTTAGGTGTGGTTCGCCTTGGTGTGAAAGAACTCGGTATTTAGCTTTGTACCGGAAAAAGGTTAAGCGACGTTGTGAAGGCTTCTCCGCCATAAGGAGTTGGTGTAGTGCTTACGAACTCTCGAGTAGGTGACTCGGGGAGTGGAGTAGGCCAAGGAAGGTGTCCTTGTAGCCGAACCACTATAAATAACTTGTGTCGTGGTGATGTGCTTCTTACTCTTTATCTTTTATTACACGTTTATATATCTATCTATCAACGTCCAACATAAACAACCAAATAGATTGACATAATTCGATCTAAATATTTAAAAGGAAGTTTTAAATTGGTAAAACTATTCAACCCCCCCTTCTAGTTTTCCACAATTGGTACCATAGCTTCGTAACCAAGTTTCTTAAAGTATATTGTACTTTAAAGACTTGATACGATTCGTGTATGTTTGAAAACTACAAAGAAGGAATTTTTTTCTTTGGATCATATTTTCTGTTAAAACATTTTGTTGGACATTGATAGATGATTCTAACAATATTCCGTTCTCGAGTAATTTTCATGCTAGAATTCTCCAAAATCTTCACTCAAAGATGAAGTCAACATTCAAGGAAGGATTCTTAAAGTAATCACAACTTAAGTACATCAAGTACAAAGGATTACTTTAAAAGCTCATGAAGTATCTTTGGTTTTATACCAAATCAAGAAGCATAAAGGTATGTTCTACTTTTCATTAGATAGGATACTTGAGTTCTATTTTTTTTTCACAAATACTACTTTGATTATTATAACACTAAGAGCGTTAGAAGTCTCTTTCGTCACTCTTCCACCTTTCTCGTCATAGGGAATAATTTTTTTTTAACGCCGTCATCACATCCTCGATACGAGATTCATCAAAAGCCGTCATTCAAAAACAATCGTCATCTAAAACCTCCGAACTATTTTTTTGTAAGCTATTCCGTAAGCATACTACAAAAAGATTGTCAAACAAATTTTTTTTATGTTCTTAATAGCCGGATCCCTCTAGTTGTACTAGCCGGATCCCAAATACAAAGGATCCGGGGGAACCGTGGAACAGAACTCAGCCATACGCTTTCAAAAATCACCACTGATCTTTTTTCCTCTATTCTCATAACACAAAAACGACCAAGCTACTGCATCCATCCTCATTGGCTTTCATAACCTCAAAGCATTTCTTCCTAGAACACCATTGTAAGTAATTACATTAACTTGTTCTAATTTTCATCATCTTCATTCTAGGGTTTATGGTTCCTTAAGTTTTAATCAAATTAATTTAATTAGGGTTTTTCAAATTAATCGTGAAAAGGGGCTTTTTAACTAAATCACATTGTGCTCACAACATTGTTAATACAAACCAAAAACCATAAACCCATTTCCAACTAATTTTACCTAATTGGAAAATTTGTATCTCTAGGACCAACCATGCCCAAAGTCACTCAACAAGATCATCATGACACCGTCCACTATCTTACTCACTACTATCGTAAAAGGGGTCTGACCAACACTAACCGTAAAATTTTCAAAAGCCTCACAAAATAACTTATTCACGAAGGTCGTGTAGTCAAGGAATGTTTCCTTGAAAATACCGACACTCGTCAAGTTTTCTCGACAATCAACTTTGATTGTCTTCTTGACATTGATGAACAAATTTGTCCGGTTTTCATTTTTGAGTTTTACAAAAGCTTTAGGATCATTAGAAACACCAATAATAGCATCTCAATCACCTTTATCATCAACACACAAAACTTTACTCTTCCTCTCAACACTTTTGCTCAAATTCTTTGCATTCCTTGTGAAGGAATTTGTATGTACTCTCAAGATTGGGCAATTAACGCTCAAAACCTTGCACTCGATCCTAAGCCTCTTTACAACACTCCTCTCGACAATCCCGAAACCATTCGCGATACTATCTTTAAGATTAGGACCGACCAATCCCGTTACGATCGTAACAATAAGTTAATTCACCGTAATCCCTTTAAAATGGAACTTTTTGAAATGCATCCCATGTTTAGAAAATGGGAAGAAATCCTTAGAGAAAACATCATTAGCCTAGTTGGAAACAAAGATCATCCAAACGCATGCCTTGTGCAAATGATCTATTGTCTTATCCACCAAAGGCCATTTAATCTTGCCTATTACATGGTAAGGAGAGTGGCTGGGGTATTCAAAGCTTCCAACATGGTACTCCCATATGGTATGCTCCTAACACGACTTTGTAAGTACGTTAGTGCATTGCAACCATCCCCTATCAACGATGACCATTACCTTTCCGATCACGTCATGGTACGCCTTACCAAACAACCATCTAAACGGTTCATGGTCAATGGAGAGAAACCCGAAGCCCTCTCGGACTCCTCGGCCGGAGAAGAGGAAGAAGAAGATGAGGAGGACATCGACCCCGTATCCAACATCAAATTGGACATTCTTGAATACCACGAACAACTTCCAACCATTCCAAACGAGACCGCGGAATACAAACAAATAAGAGGCATGATTCAAAACCTCGCTTACAATCTCACTAAGCCGTCAAAAAGAAAGAGGAAGAATTGACGAAAGAGACAATAGGAATGTGTTTAATCTTTATCTTATGTTTGAATGATTTCTTTTTTGCATTGTTGGTTTATGGAATTTTGGATATTGTTTCTGGTGCTATATGATGGCTTGCTTGTTTCTAAATTGCTTGTTTCATAGATTTAATAGTGTACAAAATCTGCACATCTTTTTTTGGTTCTGTGTTGATTCTGATCTGCAGATGCCGGATCCCTAGGATTAGCCTAGCCGGATCCTTCCCTTGAAGGAACCGTGGGATCCGTGACATCAGATCAACAATGCAGCATTCAGCACATTAAAACTGCTTTCTAGATAACATCACATTAGCTTAGCATGTGTTTTTAGAACCCAACTAAGTCCACGTCAGGGATGAGAAAGGCTTAGACTCACTAAAGGCTTAGTTACGATCTTAGTCTGATTCTATCATCACTTCTAATACTAACCATACTTCCGCTTCAACCACTCACAAAATAAGTCTCATATCTCTAAACACTTAGGAAAGCAAGCTAAACAATTTTAGGAAATTGCTTTTAGTCTTCTATATCTCTAGGTAAGACAAAAATTAGTTTTTCAATTCTTGAAATTTTTAAGAATTTTTCTTAATATCACTTCAAGCTAAAACCTGATTACTAGGATCATTTATTATGACTTGTCACCCTCATAACTCCTAGTGTTATCCTTGAACATCCATTGGTAGTTTTCTTGTCCTTTCCTTCTTCCATAAAAAGCAATCATGTGCACAAACACTTATTACTCATGATCATTTAAGTACCCCCTCTTCCTAAAGCACTTAGGAGAGCTGAAACACCCAAAACAAGATAGGCTTTAGCTTCTAGAAACCCCATTTCAAATCTGTCATAACTGCTGAGAGCCGGATCCCTAGGAATAGCCTAGACGGATCCCTCCAAGGAGGGAACCGTGGGATCCGGGTGACAGTATATGTCTAACATTGCTAACCCAAACACTCCATCTCATCTTA
>BPTQ01003166.1:0-33724 GCA_019973895.1 Chrysanthemum seticuspe | reverse complement strand
AAAATTACAAATTTAACTAAGAAAAATCTGGAAAAATTATTTTTTTGCTTTTTATATTTATCTTAACCTAGGAAAATTGAAAACTTATTTTTTTGAAACTTTTCTGATTTAATTGTATTAAAAGCTAATTAAAAAGTCCTAAAAACTGATTTAAATGAGGAAAAATATCAAACAGTGCTAGAAAAATATGAAAAATTCAGGAAAAGTCTAAATTAATATTCTAAATCTATGAAAAATATAAAAACAGTAGCTTATGTGTGAGAATATGGAACTGCAGTGACAAGTGCTTATAAATAAGCACTCAAAATAAGCTAAAGGCCACAAATGAGCACCAAATTATCACAGAAGCTATAATTTGCTAAAACTACTTAAAAGCAACTAATTACAACTAGCCTAAACCTCTTAAGTGCTAACTGCCATGATTTGATGAAATTCAAGCTTAAGTTCCAAGCAGTTTTTAGCTACTACTTTGTAGCTTGAAAATAAGCTACTCAAATAAGCTGAACTCAAAATCAGATGTTGGAACCTAAAGTAGACCTGGCTATGAACTTATAAACCAAGAATGAGCCTGAGATAAGCTCAAATGAGCTTTTGACAAGCTGTGCCAAACCTGTGCAGACTCAGTTAAAACTGAGTCAGTGCACAGGGCACTTTTGCCCTATTTGACAAGCTAATTTAGAGCTTATAAGGACTTACAAAAAATTTCCAAAAATCATTTTTCAATTCTTGACCAACTGAAGTTTTTAAACCCAAAGTTTCACTTGAATTGATCCAATAATGAATCAATTAAAAATCACCCAAGTTGGGTGAAAACTGACTTTTTCAATTTTGACTTTTGACACAGACTTGGAAATTTGACTTATCTGAGATTTGATCTTAATTTGTGAACTGATTATGTTATTTAATGATGAAACAACACTGATGCAAGCTATATCACTACCCTTTACACCTATAGGCAAGATTCTACAAACTAACTCTCACAGATTTGTCAATAAGAGCAGATTCAAAGCAATTTGGACTAGATGAGTTTGTAGATGCAATTTGAAGACTGAATTAAGTGTGAAGAACCCAAGTGAGACTGACTCAAATGAATTTACCCCTATAGCTAGTCTCAAACTCAGATTTGTACAATGAACCAAACACCACTTATACTAACTGTTTTGAACTTTTACCAATCAAATCTCAATTATGAACCATAACTATCTCTAAAACAGATTCTAAATATCATATATGACCTAGATAAAGAAATGACAACACTGATATCAAGCAATAAACATATCACCTACTTATGCAGACAAGACCAAAAATTAAAGCAAGCAAGCTATACAGCTAAAACAATTTAACAACTAATCATTCAAGCAAACTTAAGCATAGTTAAACTAGATTGAGCTCAATTTGAACAATGCTACTGCATAAGATCTACATTAACATGCTAAAACTTGAAATTCAACTTATAACTTACAATAGTCCAACTGCTCAAGCAAAAACTAACTAGGCACCCACAGTTCCTTTCAATTCCCTAAGCTTATTCAAAACAAGCTTAATTCCATAAAATGAACCAACCAATCTGCTAAATTACTCCATAATAGCTACAAGCTCCACAGTTGACTTTCGTTGACCAAATTGAGAAATTGCTTAAAATCGGATTATAAGCTTACTAAGAGCTATGAGTAGCTTTAGTAAGCTTATTAAAGTGATAATAAGGCTTATTGAAACCTGGTTTTTAAATTATTTAAACTGCCTAAGTTAAAGCAAACTTAAAAACTTGAAACTTGGATAAACTTTGAATTAATACTGAAAATGAGTTACAATAGACTTAATAACCTTGGTTTAGTACAGAAAAGCTTAGGATTACAATTGAAAAAACTAATTAAGATAATAAATTGAAAAACGACATACATGAAATTTTAAAACTAAGTACTACTTCACTCTCTTGCTTCTCTTCTCTTATTTATACATCAACAGGTCTTCTCTCTCTCTTCTGAGCAAATCCCACTTGCTTTTGGAGCCATTGGATGACTTGAGACAATATTGGCCGTTTGATGCAATTTTGGCGCCAAAATTATTTTTGCCAGTTGGGAGTGATTACTTGTAACAGGGGAAGGAGCTTTTAATGCATTTTGGCTTGGGGTGTTTGGAGGGTAGGAATAAGGTGGGTGTGATGATGATGGAGTAGGGGGAAGAGTTGTAGGTGTTGCAGGCAAGTGGTGAAGGAGAAGACAAGTTGGAGGGAAAAGTGGTTTGAGTCAAACGGGGTTTGACTGGGTATATTAAAAGGCAAAGGTCCAAGGTCCAAAGGGGGAGGTCAAGTGGTATATGGCAGGGGGTTCACAGGTGTTTTGACAGGGGCCAAGGGTCAAGTCTTTATATAACAAGGACCAAACTTGCAATTCCACAAAAACCAAGGGACAAAAACTGCCAAATCTGATTTTCCAGGGACCAATAATGTATATTTTAAAATTATAATCCAAGGGCTAATCTTGACAATCTAAAATATTCCAAGGACCAAACTTGTCAGTTTTGAAACTCAAAGGACTAAACTTGTAATTTCTCAAAACTTTTGACATTTTTCACCAAAGGACTAATTATGACAACTTATGATTTCAAAAGGGCCTTTGGTGACCTTTCTTTTAAAATAAGTGCTCAGGGACTATTTTTGACAAGATTTGAAAGTCGGAGGACTGAAACTGCCAATTATGCAAACTTAGCTCATTTTTCATCTGATTTTAAACATTTTGCATCTGAAACATATAAAATGCAATTTTGAGATATTTTCAGTATTTTGATGCATTTCTGAGCATTTTTAAATGTTTTGCAGTTCAGATTTGACCAAAAATGATGAGTATTTACACACTCATCAATCCCCCACACTAAACTATTGCTAGTCCCTAGCAATCTTTTGAGAAAACTTAATGGATTTGAATCTCTTTACCAAAAGCCATTACTTCTGGAGTAGCCAAATGTTTCAGTTCAAGTAAGAACTATGGTACACTGATAACCATATGATTTTGAGCAAACCACCAGCTTCCAACGGATTTGATTTGTCTTTACCAGAAGCCGTTTGCTTCTGGACTAGCCAACTCTTAGATAAAATATCTTTGGTGAGCTGATTACCAATTATGGTTTTCCAACTGCCTTTACCACAAGCCATAAACTTGCGGGCTAGCCAACTCTTCACTTTTAAGGATATGGTGAGCTGAATACCATACAATTTTAGGCAAATTGCAAGCCGTCAACGGATTTGAGATATCTTTACCAAGAGCCGTTTGCTCCTGGATTAGCCAATCCTTTTGTTTATTAGACATGGCGGACTGATAACCATAAGCTGAGTAAGTGAAAAACACTTACTCCAAAAAAAAAATTTGGCCAAAAATGGGGGAATTTGGTGGTATAATTACATGATAAAATTCGTGAGAATTCCTCCCCA
The DNA here is from genome assembly GCA_019973895.1 of Chrysanthemum seticuspe. Taxonomy (NCBI): domain Eukaryota; kingdom Viridiplantae; phylum Streptophyta; class Magnoliopsida; order Asterales; family Asteraceae; genus Chrysanthemum; species Chrysanthemum seticuspe. The sequence goes on along the minus strand of BPTQ01003166.1, from coordinate 30,297 downwards.
CACTAGAAATGAATATTGCCCTCAATATTCAAAGTACCGGCGGTTATGCCGAAACATAGAACGTAAAAGGGAAATACTACGGCCATTATTTTATAAGATTTTTTTTTTTTTTTTTTTTTTTTTTTTTTTTTTTTTTTTTTTATAGCTTTATATACAACAGCGGGGGGCAACTCCCCCACACTAGGGTGGTAGAAAATAGAAAGAAGTCAGAAATATGGGTGAAAACCCATATGGCATGCTACTGTTTTTGATTCCCGAGTCGCTAGCTTGACTCGATCCCCGCATTCATTGGTTCATGGGGAAAGTTTGTAGATCCGGGACAACCACAGGAGGAATGTCCTCTCCAAAATAGTGCTTCAATCAATGACCATTCACTTTAAAATTTGGACCATCGGGTTGAGATAACTCAATGGTTCCATAAGGAAATACTTTAGTGATGGTGAATGGTCCAGACCAGCGGGATTTTAGTTTTCCCGAGAAAATCTTCAATCTTGAATTGAAAAGAAGGACTCAATCACCGACGTTGAAAACGCGGTTTTTGATTTTTGAGTCATGAATCTTCTTTGTCTTTTCTTTGTAGATCAAAGAGTTCTCGTATGCTTGATCACGGAGTTCATTTAATTCATTCATTTGAACTTTCCGGTGATCACCAGCTGTCTGAATATCGAAGTTGGCATGTTTCAAGGCCCAGTATGCCTTGTGCTCAAGCTCAATCGGTAGATGACACACCTTCCCGTACACTAGCTTGTATGGAGTACACCCGATGGGTGTTTTATAAGCTGTACGGAAGGCCCAGAGTGCGTCATCTAGCTTATCCGACCAAGAGGCACGGTTTTCGCCTACTGTCCTCTCAAGAATTCTTTTAATCCCTCGGTTGGAAACTTCCACTTGCCTACTTGTTTGGGGGTGGTACGCAGTAGAGAGACGGTGAGTTACACCATACTTTTGCATGACTCTATCAAACTGGTCATTGCAAAAATGCGTACCACGATCACTGATTATAGCTCGTGGAGTTCCAAACCTAGCAAAAAGAGATTTTAAGAATTTCACAACAACTCGGGCATCGTTGGTAGGCAAAGCTTTCGCTTCAACCCATTTTGACAAATAGTCAACGGCCACGAGTATGTATTTGTTTCCTCGAGATGATGGAAATGGCCCCATAAAGTCAATGCCCCAGATGTCAAAAATCTCACACACTTGAATGGCGTTTTGCGGCATTTCATTTCTTTGTGAGATATTCCCGTGACGTTGACAAGCGTCACAGGTTTTGACAAATTCGTGGGCATCCTTGTAAATCGTGGGCCAATAGAATCTGGAATCAAACACCTTCTTGGCGGTGTAGTTGGGGCTATGATGTCCCCCAGTAGGTCCAGAATGGCAAGCCTTGAGAATGTCATTGGCTTCCTGACCATACACACATCGCCGGATGACTTGATCCGCGCAAATTTTGAATAAGTAGGGGTCGTCCCAGAAGTAATGTTTTACATCTTTAAAGAATTTGTTTTTCTGTTGGGACGACATCCCTTTCACCACAAAGTTACCCGCATGGTAATTTGCAAAGTCAGCAAACCATGGGGTAGAAGAGTCTCCACGAAAAGAAACCACATTGAGTGTTTCGAGAGGAAATGTTTCGTTTATTTCCTTTTTCTCGAACACATCCTGGTGAGGGTTTTCTAGACGGGACAGATGATCAGCAGCCAGGTTCTCAGCTCCTTTTTTATCACGTATAATGATATCAAATTCTTGTAGGAGGAGAACCCAACGGAGCAATCTCGGCTTTGCATCTTGTTTTGCAAAGAGATATTTGAGAGCCGAGTGATCCGTATACACCACGCATTTGGTCAAGATTAGGTATGGCTGAAACTTCTCAAACGCATACACCACAGCTAATAATTCTTTTTCTGTAGTGGTGTAATGGGTTTGAGCTTCAGTCATAGTCTTACTCGCGTAGTGGATAGGCTGAAAATGCTTGGTTTTACGTTGCCCCAGGACTGCACCGATAGCAAAATCACTTGCATCGCACATGAGTTCAAAGGGTAAATCCCAGTCGGGGGCAACTAGAATGGGTGCTTCCGTAAGCTTTTTCTTTAATGTTTCAAAAGCTTCGATGCACTCAGGTGAGAAGATAAAAGGAGCATCTTTTTCAAGAAGATGGGTCATAGGCCGAGCGATTTTAGAAAAATCTTGTATGAATCTACGATAAAACCCGGCATGACCTAGAAAACTCCTAATACCTTTGACGGTAGTAGGATGAGGCAATTTGGCAATAACATCAACTTTTGCTCTATCTACCTCAATCCCATTTTTGGAAATCTTATGGCCAAGGACTATGCCTTCTTTGACCATAAAGTGGCTCTTCTCCCAATTTAGACAAAGATTGGTGTCTTCACACCGTTTTAGCATTTTATCTAAATGGGAGAGACATGTTTGAAATGAGTCCCCAATGACCGAGAAGTCATCCATAAACACCTCCATTGTTTCCCCGATCATGTCGTGGAAAATTGCCATCATACATCGTTGAAACGTGCCAGGAGCGTTACATAGGCCAAAAGGCATACGTCTGTAGGCAAAAGTTCCGTATGGGCAGGTGAATGTGGTCTTTTCTTGATCCTGCGGATCAATGGGGATCTGAAAATACCCCGAGAAACCATCAAGGAAACAATAGTATTCGTTCCCTGCTAATCTCTCAAGCATCTGATCCATGAAGGGTAGAGGAAAATGGTCTTTACGGGTGGCTTCGTTTAACTTGCGATAGTCAATACACACATGCCATCCCGTAACCAATCGAGTTGGAATTAACTCGTTTTCTTCATTTGTGACAACAGTTATGCCACCCTTTTTTGGAACACAGTGGATGGGACTGACCCAAGGACTATCAGAGATCGGGTAGATTAAACCGGCATCAAGAAGTTTGAGAACCTCTTGTTTGATAACCTCATGAATCTTAGGATTCACCCTTCTCTGATGCTGGACTGCTGGTTTGAAGTCATCCTCCATCAAGATTTTGTGAGTACAAAACTCAGGGTTGATACCCTTAATGTCGGAGAGTTTCCAAGCAATTGCTTGCTTGTGTGACTTCAAGACCTTTATGAGAGCAGTCTTCTCCTCCTCAGTTAAGTCTTTAGCAATTATGACGGGTAATTTATCATCACCCTCCAAGAATGCATACTCGAGATGAGGAGGTAGGTCCTTAAGTTCAACCTCGGGAAATTCTTCAGTAGATGTTTGTACTGATTTGATTTCCTCAATTGTGATCTCTTTCGGAGGGAGTGAAGGTAATGGATCTTCATTTAACAATTGCTCAAGATAAAGGATATCTCCCTCCGAATCATAAACACCATCAATTCCTGGCGGAATCGATTCATCATTAGCAAGAAACTCATCGATCTCTTCAAGAAAGAAGTCACCTCCCTCAAACGGAGTGAGAGAGGGGGAAGAGTCGGCAATAATTGGTTGAGAAGATGTGGTGGAATCCCCACTCACAGAATTATGAAAATAACCAAGAAATTCTTGAGAGTACTCCTCTGAAGCAATATCAATTAAATCGATTCGATTAACCGATTCAGCATCATAATTTGAGGAGTACCTCGAAGTTTGATCAAGGTTAAAGGTGACAGCTTCATTACCCACACGTAACGTGATTTCTTGCTTAAACACATCAATGAGAGCACGGCCCATTCTCAGGAATCCTCATCCAACAATGAGGGGAACCCGATGATCGGCATCGAAATCAACAACCACAAAGTCAGCTGGAAAATGGAACTTTCCTACTTTCACGAATACATCCTCAGCGATGCCAAGAGGACGCGATATAGAACGATCTGCAAGCTCAAGAGTCATGCAGGTAGGAACAAGTTCTGGAAGAGAAAGCTTTTTCCATACTGAATAAGGCATCAGATTGATGCTTGCACCCAGATCGGCGAGGGCAAAGCATTCAATCATCCCTGGAAAAACACAAGGAAGAAGAAATTTTCCAGGATCTCCAAGCTTCTCGGGAAGCTTCTTTAACAGAACTGCTGAGCAGTTCTCGTTCAAAGGAGTTTTAGCCATTTCAAACAGTTTTTCCTTGTTGCTTAACATGTGTTTGAGAGTTGATGCAAACTTGGGCATCAGCATGATAGCATCCGCAAAGCTTATGTCAAAATGAAGTTCTTGGAAAATTTGAAAAAGATTTTCCATTTGATGACTGGCTTTTTCGCGGAGTTTTTGCTCATTTAAACATGAGGGGTAAGGAATAGAAGTTTTGGATTTGGGATTTTCAACTGGAGGTTCAAAAACAACTCCAGGTTTGGTTTTGGGTTTCGGGACAACCTGAGGATGGACATGTGCTGTACTTTGTGAGCTAGTAGGTTGCACTTGGTCCTTTGTCGCCTCAGGTTCACTTTCCACTACCTTAGGGAGAGAAGAAGAAGAGGTAGTAGGAATAGCTGGTCCGTCATATGAAGCACCACTTCTGGTTGTGATCGCTTTTGCATCGCCCCTCGGATTAGCGATCGTGTTGCTAGGTAAAGTACCTGAGCCCGAGGGTCGATCATTTAAAGACTTCTTAATGTCAGAAATTTGGCTAACCAACAACCTATTCATTTCCTCTTGGGATTTCATGAATTGCTTCAATAACTCATCAGATGATGGTTCAGTTGGAACAATGGCTTGATTTTGTGTAGGAAAATTCTGGCCTCTATTGTTTGGATTAGGGCCTTGATTTTGGAAATTTCCTTGATTATTGCCATGAAAATACCCTGGGTTGAAATTTCCCTGACCTTGGTTTCTATTAAAGTTTCCTTGGTGTTGGAAGTTTTGACTTTGATTTTGAAAACCGTTATTTGGATTAAAGTTACCTTGGTTTTGAAAACCTTGGTTCGTTCTACTCTGATTTTGATTACGGTTTTGGTTTTGGTTGAAACCGGGTGGTCCAGGGTAGTGGTTAGGACGGTGGTTCGGGTCTATAGGAGCACGGTATTGGTTGCCTCCTGGATTAGAAATCCCGCCCACAACGTTTGCTTCAAAAGGGTTACCATCGTTTGCTTCAACGTTTGCTTCAAAAGGGTTCAAAAGGGCCACCGCAAGTAACACAGACTTCCACTTTCTTAACTTCAGCAGGAGGTGAAGTTTGTGGAAAAGAAACTTTCTTTTGGTTGGAGAGAACCAAAGCTTGAATTGCTTCCGTGAGTTTGTCAATCTTAGCATCGGCGCTAGATTGACTCACGGGTGATGAAGAAGAAGGACCAACACTGACTTGGGAAACAACCGGTTTGCTTCGTGCAGTGCGGACTTTAGACTTGTTTTCAATTATCGTTAAAGCTACTTTTACAGTTTTACTCAAGAAATTTCCTCCAGCGGAGGAATTGAGAGAATCTTGATCAGATTGACTCACTCCATTATAGAAAGTATCGAGTTGCATCAACTCGGAGAAACCGTGGTGAGGACATTTGCGGAGCAACTCCTTAAAACGATCCCACGATTCACTGAAGGGTTCATCAAACTTTTGTGTGAACTTGATGATTTCATTTTTAAGACTCGTGGTTTTGGAAGGTGGATAAAACTCGTTCACAAATTTCTTTACCAGGTCTTCCCATGTTTCGATTGATTTAGGGGGTTGTTTTTCAAGCCAAATTCGGGCTTGTCCCTCAAGGGAAAATGGGAACAGAAGAAGCTTGACAGCATCTGTAGGGACATTCTTGTATTTGATGGTAGATGCAATCTTGTTAAACCATCGAATATGAGCATAAGGATCATCCCTCTCAAAACCATAGAATTGACTTGAGGTTACAAGATTTAGTAACCCGGTTTTGAGTTCAAAATTTTCAGCCACAATGGCTGGGATAACAATAGCATCTCCATACCCATCGATGGGTGCCTGGAGAAGCTCACACATAGGACGTTCTTCCGCCATGATAACGAAAGTAGTGTGAGCAGTCCGGATCTCAGATCCGACTGATGGGGCAGAACGTCTACGGACACGCCTTCTTGGAATCCTGACAAGCTCACGAAATGGGCTTACAGATCTAGAAGAGCGAGTGCGCATACACCAGAGTTAACTCTAAGAAATCTCAGAGTTAAGGAAAGGAATTATGAAAATGGGGTAAGAAGAATCTTTTTGGGTTTTATGGTTTTGAAAAGTAGATATAACAACAAATCCAATTAAAACAATATCGAGGCAAAACGACAGTGAACTTAAACCAATAATCACAAGATAAATGGCTTCTTTGAAAAAGGTACACCACTCACAAGGACACAAAGGCAAGTTTTATGGTCGTACCCCCAGTTAGGTAGTACACTGCCTTGGTTTGCGGTGGTAATTTTTATGTTGTTATTATTAAACAAAGAAACGACAAATCTTTTGTATTTTTATCTTTATATATATAGAAACAAAGAAAAATATTTTTGTGTTTTATACGTTTTAAGATGTTTTTGGGTTTTTGGATTTTTATAAGAAAATATAGATATGTATAGATGGTATAAACAAATAGTGAATATTCAAATCACTAATCTGCTAAGCGTAAGATAATTAGCACAGCTCCCCGGCAGCGGCGCCAAAATTTGATTGGGTCAAAACCGTCAAGTTTTATCACACAAGCTAACCACTTGTGAATGGTTAACTGTAATAAACTTCAAACAGCTCAGAACCAATGCAATGAAGATCTAGAGGAGTATAGTGTTTCCCCAGGTCGTTAAGTCCCAACGAGCTGTGCACTGAATCACCAAACGTATAGTGATCGGGAGAATTTGAACGGAAAAAGGGTTATGATTGATATTAAATGACAAAGGAAAAATGAAAGAAAATTAAAAAGATAAATTATATTAAATAAACGCTATCACTATTTTTAAAATTATGTTTTTGATTTTTCTTTTATAAACTTAAATTAAAAACTACGTAACGTACAAAAGAAAATGTGAAATTCAAACAGTATTAATCCTAAAAATATAAAAATGAAATTTTTACAAACCTAATGATAAGAGAAAATTTTTAGAAAAAGAAAATTATTTTTACGACTATTTATTTAATTATTATTAATTAAAAACTATTTTTATCTATTTAATAATACCCTAAATTATAAGAAAATATGAAATAAAGCTAGAAAAGTGAAATTATGACTTAGAAAAATCTAAAATAACTAAAGAGAATTTTCAAAACTGAATTTGTATTTTTCTGATTATTTTTCTATTTTCTATGAATTAAAAACTATTTAAAACTAATTAAATTGCTAAAAAATTACAAATTTAACTAAGAAAAATCTGGAAAAATTATATTTTTGCTTTTTATATTTATCTTAACCTAGGAAAATTGAAAACTTATTTTTTTGAAACTTTTCTGATTTAATTGTATTAAAAGCTAATTAAAAAGTCCTAAAAACTGATTTAAATGAGGAAAAATATCAAACAGTGCTAGAAAAATATGAAAAATTCAGGAAAAGTCTAAATTAATATTCTAAATCTATGAAAAATATAAAAACAATAGCTTATGTGTGAGAATATGGAACTGCAGTGACAAGTGCTTATAAATAAGCACTCAAAATAAGCTAAAGGCCACAAATGAGCACCAAATTATCACAGAAGCTATAATTTGCTAAAACTACTTAAAAGAAACTAATTACAACTAGCCTAAACCTCTTAAGTGCTAACTGCCATGATTTGATGAAATTCAAGCTTAAGTTCCAAGCAGTTTTTAGCTACTACTTTGTAGCTTGAAAATAAGCTACTCAATAAGCTGAACTCAAAACCAGATGTTGGAACCTAAAGTAGACCTGGCTATGAACTTATAAACCAAGAATGAGCCTGAGATAAGCTCAAATGAGCTTTTGACAAGCTCTGCCAAACCTGTGCAGACTCAGTTAAACTGAGTCAGTGCACAGGGCACTTTTGCCCTATTTGACAAGCTAATTTAGAGCTTATAAGGACTTACAAAAATTTTCCAAAAATCATTTTTCAATTCTTGACCAATTGAAGTTTTTAAACCCAAAGTTTCACTTGAATTGATCCAATAATGAATCAATTAAAAATCACCCAAGTTGGGTGAAAACTGACTTTTTCAATTTTGACTTTTGACACAGACTTGGAAATTTGACTTATGTGAGATTTGATCTTAATTTGTGAACTGATTATGTTATTTAATGATGAAACAACACTGATGCAAGCTATATCACTACCCTTTACACCTATAGGCAAGATTCTACAAACTAACTCTCACAGATTTGTCAATAAGAGCAGATTCAAAGCAATTTTGACTAGATGAGTTTGTAGATGCAATTTGAAGACTGAATTAAGTGTGAAGAACCCAAGTGAGACTGACTCAAATGAATTTACCCCTATAGCTAGTCTCAAACTCAAATTTGTACAATGAACCAAACACCACTTATACTAACTGTTTTGAACTTTTACCAATCAAATCTCAATTCTGAACCATAACTATCTCTAAAACAGATTCTAAATATCATATATGACCTAGATAAAGAAATGACAACACTGATATCAAGCAATAAACATATCACCTACTTATGCAGACAAGACCAAAAATTAAAGCAAGCAAGCTATACAGCTAAAACAATTTAACAACTAATCATTCAAGCAAACTTAAGCATAGTTAAACTAGATTGAGCTCAATTTGAACAATGCTACTGCATAAGATCTACATTAACAGGCTAAAACTTGAAATTCAACTTATAACTTACAATAGTCCAACTGCTCAAGCAAAAACTAACTAGGCACCCACAGTTCCTTTCAATTCCCTAAGCTTATTCAAAACAAGCTTAATTCCATAAAATGAACCAACCAATCTGCTAAATTACTCCATAATAGCTACAAGCTCCACAGTTGACTTTCGTTGACCAAATTGAGAAATTGCTTAAAACCGGATTATAAGCTTACTAAGAGCTATGAGTAGCTTTAGTAAGCTTATTAAAGTGATAATAAGGCTTATTGAAACCTGGTTTTTAAATTATTTAAACTGCCTAAGTTAAAGCAAACTTAAAAACTTGAAACTTGGATAAACTTTGAATTAATACTGAAAATGAGTTACAATAGACTTAATAACCTTGGTTTAGTACAGAAAAGCTTAGGATTACAATTGAAAAAACTAATTAAGATAATAAATTGAAAAACGACATACATGAAATTTTAAAACTAAGTACTACTTCACTCTCTTGCTTCTCTTCTCTTATTTATACATCAACAGGTCTTCTCTCTCTCTTCTGAGCAAATCCCACTTGCTTTTGGAGCCATTGGATGACTTGAGACAATATTGGCCGTTTGATGCAATTTTGGCGCCAAAATTATTTTTGCCAGTTGGGAGTGATTACTTGTAACAAGGGAAGGAGCTTTTAATGCATTTTGGCTTGGGGTGTTTGGAGGGTAGGAATAAGGTGGGTGTGATGATGATGGAGTAGGGGGAAGAGTTGCAGGTGTTGCAGGCAAGTGGTGAAGGAGAAGACAAGTTGGAGGGAAAAGTGGTTTGAGTCAAACGGGGTTTGACTGGGTATATTAAAAGGCAAAGGTCCAAGGTCCAAAGGGGGAGGTCAAGTGGTATATGGCAGGGGGTTCACAGGTGTTTTGACAGGGGCCAAGGGTCAAGTCTTTATATAACAAGGACCAAACTTGCAATTCCACAAAAACCAAGGGACAAAAACTGCCAAATCTGATTTTCCAGGGACCAATAATGTATATTCTAAAATTATAATCCAAGGGCTAATCTTGACAATCTCCAATATTCCAAGGACCAAACTTGTCAGTTTTGAAACTCAAAGGACTAAACTTGTAATTTCTCAAAACTTTTGACATTTTTCACCAAAGGACTAATTATGACAACTTATGATTTCAAAAGGGCCTTTGGTGACCTTTCTTTTAAAATAAGTGCTCAGGGACTATTTTTGACAAGATTTGAAAGTCGGGGGACTGAAACTGCCAATTATGCAAACTTAGCTCATTTTTCATCTGATTTTAAACATTTTGCATCTGAAACATATAAAATGCAATTTTGAGATATTTTCAGTATTTTGATGCATTTCTGAGCATTTTTAAATGTTTTGCAGTTCAGATTTGACCAAAAATGATGAGTATTTACACACTCATCACTCCCCAAGTACCCAACTCGAGAGTTACTTCACTAAATAAACAAGCTCCCTTCTCGGCGGAGAAAACCTTACAATCGTCGCTTACACTTTTTCCGGTACAAAGCTAAATACCGGGTTCTAGTTCGAGGTAGAACCAACCTAACGTTGCCTATACAATATTTCCGACACTAAGCTAGATGTCGAGTTCTTTTACAAGGGTACAACCACTCCCATTATGTTTTATGGCCCAACATAACAAACCTTGTGTTTTATGGCACAAACACATAAACCATCTAATCTAGTTTGGTGAAAGTGTTGTTATGATGCAATGATGTTTACACTAATGATCCATGACACAAATATCTAATGGATATGAATAACTACTTCTAAATGAACTTCCATTGATAGGAAGCCTTCATGATGAAGATCACAAGTTCCCTAAACTTGTTGTGATAGATCTTCAGCTTGTGGTAAGTGGGGATGGCTAGATCTCCAAGCTTTCCTTGGTTGATCAATGTAGAGTATGCTTACAACAAAGATGAATGTTAGAAGCATTATGATCATGATCATTAGGGTGTTTAATGTATGTTACTATATTGTTAATGATAGATCTAAATGTATGCAAGAAGGTGGAGAAGATGTGTTTTCAAGTGGTGAAGAAATGGGAAAACAATGGGCTTCTATTTATAGCCAAAAGTGGTCAGGAGCGTCCACGGACCAAGGAGCCCTTTAAAGGGTTCCGCCCTTTATACAAAAGGGTTCCGTGGGTGCCTGACAGAAAGTCTAAAAAATCTTTCTTCAAATCTTTCCAAGATATTACCAAATCTTACTAAGATCACATTTGATATATTGAGTATCAATCTAACCAAAATATTCAAGTGATCTTCCAAGGATTTCAAAGATGATGCATGACATGATGTTACATGTATTTCCATTTTTAGATTAAAAGGTTTATCAAGGTAAACTTGTAAAATGTATTATGTAACTAGTTAATAAAATGTCTAGTTACCTTTTGAAATACTTGTGAATGCAAAATGTAAAATGAGGTTCGAAATAGAATGGTTAACCTATTAAAATACTTAGTGACTCTAAATGTATTTTAAACATTCTAAATGATTTGTTAATGGGTTTGATCATAATGCCACATAACAAACATGTACGAACCTGTGTTGTAACATACGAGGACTTGAGACATCGAGAGGTGTTGAATATATGTTGAGACAAAGTGTGATTACAAGTAACTTGTACATTTTACGTTATGTATTACAAGTTACATGTTTGTCATCAATCAAAACAAACGAGACTGTATAGATTAAATATCGTAATATTTGCACTAACAAATTCTTTAATATCAAATGACCCATTTCAAAGGCACATGCAAACACACCCACTAAGAACGCATATCGATATTAATGATTATAATGAGTAGTGACCGAAAGAATGAGAAGCCTCTTACCAGTGTCCAAATTTTCTGTTTAGACATCCAATATCATCAGCAACAATCCTAATAGCTTTCCAGCAAACTAAGTGTTTCAATTCTTCGTACCTGATGACAGACAACAGTTAAGGATTACATAGAACAGAACCCTTCATACAACATATATTAATATATATATATTGCTCTATAACTATCTAACTAATAACTACAGTAAACTTATATCATATCATTCCTCAACAATATAATACAGTATATATATATAAAAAATGTATCTCCATGGTAAGAAAGCATCGAACTTGGTAATCTTTGTAACCTTTAAGCCATAACATTTAAATCTAAAACAGTTTAAGGAAAAACAGTGAATACGTATATATTCCCGAAAGAGCTGCAATAAGTGGAAGGATGACCACACAATAAAGCATGATAAATACGTATATTCCAGATAGAGCTGCAATTGATAGTATTATCCTATTGACTACATTGGCGTATCATACGATAATATCATAACATTACAAATCATAGGAGTTTAGACAGCATATATCTCTTCTAATAATTGTGAATTAAAAATCTATTGCCAACAGATTTACGGCTGTTCACTATCGTTAGCAAGGTGATTCACATCAGCTGAATTACTATTTAAGTAACAACTAACAATTTCAAACGCATACCTTAATGATTTCGAGTCTTCAAAGAGATTATTCACGAACATCAATGTTTTCTTATAAACCTGTGGTGAAGAAAACACAGAAACGATCATTAGATAAGATTGTGAGGGAAAAAGGATATTAGGGTTTTTGAGAAAAAAAATATAATGAACCGTATATAAATTTTAGGTATATATTTTGTTTAGGGTTACCTAAGTTGTAGGGATTTTTCTACATAATTGGTTGCATAGATTTATAATTTTGGACTTGCAACATATATTCCAAAAATTCATGTTGCCTTAGTGGTAAACACACATGTTATTCAACCTAATAACCGAGGTTCAATCCTTGCAAGGCTCCTTTTTTATAAACAAATTTCGAAAATAAAAAAAAAAAAAAAAAAAAAAAAAAAACGAAAATTAAATAATAGCTAATTAAATTAAAAAAAATGCTTAGGTGGACAACTAATGATTACATGGCATTAAAAAGAATTACATTGTATTGAGGTGGACATTTGTGGAATAATCTACGTGTCATGTATCCTGATATATATATATATATATATATATATATATATATATATATATATATATATATATATATATATATATATATATATATATATATATATATATATATATATATATATATATATTATATATATATATATATATATATATATATATATATATATATATATATATATATATATAATCTAGATCAAATAAGATCAAACTTAAAGTTGTTAAAATGAGATCGAACTAAAATTTGACAAGAGATACTCTTCTTACAATAAAAATAATTTTTTTATTTACTACAACTAAAATTGTTAAAGTTTTGATAGATTTCTTTTTAAAATTTACGAAACCTAGGTGATACACTTTGATTAGAAGTTTAATGTGTATCAGGTTTTTATATGTGTATCAGGTTTTGGAATATTTATTAGTGTAATGTGTATCAGGTGTATCACTAATCCAAACTCATGTATCATTTGGTTATTAGTTGCTAACATGTTAATTTGTATTAAAATATTATTTTTTTGTGTATGATTGCTAAAATTCTTATTTATAAATGTTTTAGTGGTTTTTTAGATTTGATCTTATTTTTACAGCTTTAAGTTTGATCTCACATTAACCCTTCCCTATATATATATATATATATATATATATATATATATATATATATATATATATATATATATATATATATATATATATATATATATATATATATATATATATATATATATATATATATATCATTCTTAAAATTATAAAATAAGATCCACTAAAGAACCAATAGAATTACAACAAGTGGCATTTAGGATTTTAATTTAATAAAAATTACTAATTTAATGGAAAAGGGCATCAAAGGTATTTTACATCTACATCTCTTATCCCGATAACCCTCAATAACCTCATAACCCTCCTCACTCACAATATATGCCGCCTATTTCTGTTTTCTCTTTCTCACACAGTTTCCAACCCATCTCCTCCACTAAATTCGGCCGGCTACATACAACCTTCACATGAATGGTAAAGTTAACCATTATCACCATATACCTTCGATCAGATCTCACTAACCGCTGCTACCCAATCGTCGTCACCATCAGATCCAGTCACCATCGCCAACGACAAACCTTTTTCTAGCCATCGCCAACAACAAAATGAAGAATCACGGTGGACCTGCGACCACAATGGACACTGGATTTCCGGTGTATCAAGACGGCGGGTATCTGATCTGGTTTTGTGAACACCAGATTTAGTAAATAATGTTTCTGATCTGGTTTTGTTGTTGTTAAAAAAATTAGCAAAAAAATGGTCACATGTTGAAGACGACGAGTTTCTGATCTGGTTTTGTTAACACCACCATCGGAATCATGGTCGTTTTTATTACCGATGACCATGTGTTTTCTGATTTGGTTTTGTATCAAGAAGATGGGTTTTTGACGACAGGTACACAAGTCACATCGCCGTAATCTGAAGCAAGGATTCCGGTGTACCGGAATCTGCTGTTGTTTGGTTCCGATAGGTTCTTGATACATAGATTTGTATATGTATCATATTTGTAATCAAGATGTGGAAATGCAAATATTTGATACACAGGTTTGTATATGTACGGATTCCGAAGTACCAGAATTCCTGATGTTCGGTTTCGATAGGTTTTTTTTTAAACACAGATGTGTTATGTACCAAGATTGTATACCAGATTTGCTTATGAACCATATAGTAGTTTATGAGATGGGATTTTTTTGGTTTAAAGATTTGTTGTTGGCGGTGTTGTTAGGTTTCGATAGTTAAATTACATGGTTTTGTTTGTTTTAAAGATTGTATACTAGATATGTTAGGTTTTGATAAGTTTTTTATGCAAAGATCTTTATATGTATCTCATATGTTTATGTATTGGATTGTGGGTAAAACGCACGGATTTTGGTGTAACCGAATCTGCTGCTGTTAGTTTTTTAGATAGGTTATTGGTACACAGATTCTGGGTATGTATCTCATTGTAGTAGTTTAGCAATTTTTGGTACACTGTATATGTATCTCAGTATCTCATAGGTATTGGATTCTGGTAAAAATGCACAGATTCCGGTGTACGAGAATCTGCTGCTGTTAAATTTGTTTGGTGATACATCTGGTATTTCTGGTCGCGTATCAGTTTATTATATAAAAAATGTGGACCAGGGTAAAACGCACAGATCCAGTGTATCGGAATCTGCTGATGTACTGTGTAACAATCTAATTTATAATAATGTTGACCAGGCGAAAATATTTAAAAATATTGACCAGATTTGAATTCTCCAAAATACCCTTAAAACCCTATTTAATTACAATAATGTTACTCATTTAATGTTAATCTCATCCAACACAAATACAATGATCTAACGATCTATATTGGGTCTTACTTTTACAACAGTATATTAATATTAAGCCCTAATTGCATTTTATTTTGAAGTTCGAAGGAGCCCTAGGTTAACTCACCTTGGAATGGCGACAGATGTTGGAAGACGTGGTGGTGTAATTGAATTATCTAGTGATCAGGATAATGCTCATGTACCAGGTATGAATAACAGTTATTAATAACTTATTTTGTATCTTTTTTAGTGTTAAAATATGTACCTGAATGTATATTTGTAGCTTTTTTGGTAGATGATTGTATTTGGTACATTAGTGGTTTTTTTAAATGGTTAAAAATGAGGAGTTGTGCTCAAAATTGTTTCCGAATGGTTTTAAAGATTGATGAATCTATCTGTGTACTATATAATTTTGTTACATGAGTTGTATCTTTGCAAATTTTGTGTGTTTGGTACATTAGATATGGACTGAAATGGTATCTTTAGAACATGATTTTACTAACATTTTAAGAGGTCAAAATTAGACTCACCTGACTGATAAACACATGCCTTGATATTCCATTTATTTGTGTAGTTCATGTTGTGTTGGTCTCTAATCTGTTGAAAAAATCTATTGATCTCTAATTTGTTGTTTACATCATCATCAATCTTTAACACATCTAACTCATATTTTAAGTGGTTAACATCAGCACTCAACCTGTTAAATTCTGGTCACATTTTGTAGGGTAAACGATATTGCAAAATTGTGCACTTTTAGAAGTGTGTGGGTTTTACATTGTGATACGGAATGTGTATGAGTGTATATGTGATACCTATTTGGTACATCTTAGTTCATGGTACAAATCGCAACGAATAAATAAAATATGGTACATGAGTGTGATTGATAGGTGTATGAGCGTATATGTGTACCTTATTTGGTACATCTAAGTTCATGGTACATGTGTGTAGTTCATCGTCTAATCTGTTGTGTACATCGGCATAAATCTGTGTACCTCAGAATGGTGTAAATGTTGAAGAATGTATCTGTGTACCTGAATTTTGGTTTTCATTTTGGCTTCGAATCTATTATTAAATGTCAGTCACAGAATGTATCTGTGTACTTTATTTTTGGTTTGCATTTTGGCTTCTAAGTTCATGGTACATGTGTGTAGTTCAGCGTCTAATCTGTTGTGTACAACGGCATAAATCTGTGTACCTCATAATGGTGTAAACGTTGAAGAATGTATATGTGTACCTGAATTTTGGTTTGCATTTTGGTTTCTAATCTGTTGTTAAACAAAGTGTTACATGAATTTTGGTTTGCATTTTGGCTTCTAATCTGTTGTTAAATGTCAGTCACATGTATCAGGATAAAATATATTGCAAAATGTGCACTTTTAGAAGTGTGTGGGTTTTACATTGTGCTATGGAATGTGTAAAAATATGGTACGTGAGTGTAACTGATAGGTGTATGAGTGTATATGTGTACGTTACTTGGTACATATAAGTTCATGGTACATGTGTCTAGTCTATAAGTAAGATTATAAATCTTATGTTAACTAGTTTTCAGGGGTGGTTGGGACACACAGGCACACGCCTATAAAAGTTTATAAGTGTAGTACATGGTACATGAGTGTAGACTATAGGTTAATATTTGGTAGATGAGTGTTTTTTATAGGTGGATGTGTGTGTGTCGGAGTGTTTTAAAATGAGTTCCTGACCTCATAATGGTGTTAAGCTAATGCATCTGTGTACCTTAATCTAATGCATCTGTGTTGAGGTTGGTATGTAGTCGGTACATAAATGTATCAGTGTATCCCTGAATGAAACAAAATTTCGACAGAAATTGGAAAGTTGTAGATGTGATAAACCAAACATACATACGTTGTATGCTTAAAGTGCCATTCTTTCTTTAGTTATGTGAAAAAATTTGTTTCAACCATCCAAGATTTGTATTGATATAACATATGCGTATTGTGGTGTAAATGATTCAGGTTTTGGAATTCTTGGCGGTATTAGGAAGAAAACAACCAGGAAAGTATCTGCAAAGAAGCGTCATGTGGGTAGTCTTGAAGGCGACGTGTTTTTACCTTCACTTATTGGGGAATTAGAAGAAGGTGATTACAAGTGTGTAGTGAAGGATGGAAAACAGAAGATGAGTAAAATTTTTATTATGTCCGAGGACCAAGGTGGTCAGGATGGTATGGTGAAGAAGGTTGCTGGCAAAAGGAAATTTGGTGTGAATAAAAAAAGAACTAGAAATTGTCTAGTAGACGAGGAGAAAGAGGATAAGGAAGATGTTGATATTGAGGGCGGGGTGAGAAAGCGAAATAAAAAGAGTAAGATGGTTGGTGATGGAAAAGCTGAACATGATGCTGTAGGGAAGAATAAATGTGTAAAGGATGTTGGAAGTAAGCTTCAGGCTATAGACCGGATACATTCACGGGTATCGTTATGGGCGTTGCATCGCCTCTTACCAAACCTATCTCCAAAACAACAAGAAGATGTTAGGAAATAGGGCCGTCTTTGGGTTTAGCATTAAGGATGTACCAACCAGATTAAGTTATTGGCTATTAGATAAATTTGATGAGGATAGGTGTGTACTAAACGTGGATGGTAAGGCGTTGACTATTACTAGGGAGACAGTTAGAGATGTTCTTGGGATACCAATGGGGAGTATACATGTGGAAGCTAGTGATGAAGCTGATTTCAGATATCCTGTTGTTGTTGAATGGAAGCGGCAATTTGGAAATGAGACAAGGTACAAGCACATCCTCGTGGAGCAACAGATATACAACCAACAAGAAGGAGGTTGGCTATTTATGCTCAACTTTTTGGTTCTCTACTTCACATCTATTAGAGAATCAAACAAGAACGCCACTGTGAATTTGAGGTTTCTGAACTGTATCCGGGATGACAACGATATCCCGGATTTGATTGGTGTACCTATGTTATTGAGTGTCTCGTTAGGACCAAAAAAAGCTGGGTTAGGACATCCCATTATTGCGGGCCGGTGATTGTTCTTTAGGTATGCTATTAAATATAGTATATCAGTCATTTTTTATTTTAAAGACAAAATTTGTTGAGTAGTTTAAAAATTTTATGATCCCACAGATTGTGTATGCTGAGACGATAGGCGAAAGAAGACGAAATGGGGATGTCCAGATGCCGTTGGTAAAGAACTGGACAGTTGAGCTTTTGAACAAGCTAGAAGAAGAGAGGTTAAGCCTCGGGCGTGTGGAAGTACAACCAAAGAGTATTGAGATAACTATGAATAGTTTAAAAAGTAATTTGTAAATATTGTTCTGAGTCTAATATGGTAATTATATACTGATACCAGTACATAAATGTGTGAGTTTTTAAAAAAGGTGTCGTTAATACACATAAACATATGTTATTTATGCTTTGGAAATGGAATGTAAAATAGTGGAATTGGAACAAGTTTTGTATTGGATGATAGTAAGTAAAATGTGGTACATGCAATATGTATGTGATGATGCGTCTTTTGATATTAATACAGGAAATTATAAAGAGTGTGGTGGCAAAATTCAATAAAGCGGGGGAGCTAATAGATGAGGCAGACGAAGACTTGGATGAGGCTCTTGAAGAAAATTTGACTGATGCAGGACTTCTTCAGATAAAGGAGCTACGAGATTTTCTTTTTCGTTCACGTTTGTTTCGTGAGCCGGCAAATGAAGCTACGAAACCAACTGAGGAAGGGGATGATGGGGAATATTGTACTCCGAAAAAGGTTAAACCAAAGACTTGGAGTTTCAAGGATACGGATGAGCCATTCCCGTTTACTTAGTTCTATGGGACACCATCTGCTTTTGTAGCATATAGTGAACAGGTGTCGGCAGAGAGGTCTAATAAAGAGAAAAGGCTAAGAAGTGATCAGGTAAAGGTTTCAAAATTCGATTTAAACATAACACAACCACCTGCAACACAGGGTAGAAGTGTAGATGTGTCAGGAATTGAGAATACATTTGCTGAATCAGAAGCGCTGCTTGAATCCCTTCAAGTTTATGATTCTCAAGATCTACCACATTTCGATTGTTTTACACCTGAGAAATTAGTAGTTTGTGGACAAGAGGCGGGTGTGTCGTGTAATGTTTCTAATGGTGCAATTACTCCATACACCATTGTTGAGGCAGCACCATTACAGACCATTATCCCAAAGATAAAAATATAAGGTCTAAACGTTATTCCAGACCAGCGGAAGTCTTATGTTCCTCGTGGATAAGAAGGGTATGTTCTTTGGTTGTTGGCTTGTCGGGGCACGAGAAAAGGGTTGCAGATTGCTTGTTCACTGGTCGTTTCTCGGAAACATAAGTAAAGATGTATTAGTAGAAATTGTTACGTATAATCTATCTATTTTTTTTAATTTATTCATTGCGATTTGTTTTTCAGGGACATCCTGTTTGAGACTGATCATGCATGTGCACCAAGGATCGTGTTGGAGAGCTTGTACCCTGGGATAAAGATCTCAAGTGAGGCGGTAGACGTGTTCACAAAGGTCCTAAATCATGCTGAGAATTACCGTGATCCGATGAAGCGTATGTGCATGGTGTTCTGTGATACGTCACTAATGGTACTTATTATATAACACATATGTATTTTGGTACACATCAATGACATGTAACATGTGATGAAAAAACTATATGAGTATACGGGATAGAAAAGACGATGCGATAAACTGTTTTGCTGACATGAAACAATGGTAAAAACAGCCCTGTAAACAAGTAGCCTATGTAGTCGGGTATTTGTGAATGATAAAAACATCAATATAACCAACTGTAAAGAACAAAAACACAAGGCTATTACGTGTATGTGGTGTGTATCTGTGTGTTGGAAACAGAAATAGCAAAACCAGTATAGTAGGTAGTTGAGTATCTGATTACAAAGGAACATACTTTATAGGTACAGACTTCCAAACACAAAACTAGTAACCTCCGTAGTTGAAGAGGGTAATGTGTTTCTTAATGCATAAATGATAAAATATAGACCCCCCATGTATTTGTCTTACTGAAAACATGTGTAGATTGGTACACATTAAAAATATTTAGTAGAATGGTTGATATATAGGAACCTTGATTTTCAGCTGCGCATTTATGTTTTAAGATGTGACTAATAAATATACTTATGTGAAAACAGCGCGAATGGGATGTAGAGGATTTGGACGACAAGGAATTTGATGTCAAGGAGGCAGGAGACAAATTCATTCAAGGCATGCTCGTCATTTTGCGAACAACAATTTACGGAAGTTTGACAAATGTGGATCTGGTAATATTTAGTCATAAATAACTATTTATGTGTGAATGATGCATTACTGTAACAAGCTTTGTGTATACCTTTCTGCGTAGGTGTTCCTCCTCATATTTCAATGTGGTCATTTTTACGTTGTTTGTATACATCTCAAAAGGAAGGAGGTACATATACTGAATAATATGATGCTAGTGAGTGAAGATGTGTCAGAGAGATACGGTGGTCTAGTTGATTTTCTGGTACGTTTAGCTATGACTAAAGTTTGTATTTTTTAACAAGTATGTGGGTAGATTAAGAACTTATAATTTTTTTAAACTAAACGACCTTGTTTGTTAATCATTACAACATTTCGCGAGGTTTGAAGACTTCCTTTTACTGGAAAGTCATCCAGCACAGGGGTTTTTGAGGAATGCTAAATGCAAGATCTTACGTTTGGGATGTATGACAAAGCACAACGTAGTTGACTGTGGGGTCTTTGCGATGCGACACATGGAGACCTACCTATTCGGCGGGGAGTATGATGACCTCTGTGAATTTAGAAGAGAGGGAAATGATCAACAGAATCAGCTGGATGAGCTCCGTAAGAAGTATGCTGCAAAGACTCTTTTGTCGGACATAAACAAAAAGAAAGCAGTTGTTGAATCTGAAACTGGAGCGTACAGAATGCTGCCATTACAAGAAAAAGAAAGATTGGAGGCTGCTTCATTTGAAACTGTTAAGGGGCGTGTTAGGACTATGCTTTAGTATGTTAGAATAATGGGTTTGAACTTATGTTTTAGAATAATGGGTTTTAGTTAGTTAAAAGAATGGTCGTATCAAATGGGGATGCAGTTAGTTTTATTTTGTGTATCTAAGGGGTGGTGTACCTGAAATCATGTGGTTTTTGTGTACACAAAACAACTGAACTGATGTGTATCCTTTATGAAGTCGTATCTAATTTAAGTACTTTTTTTCAATGGCAATATATTATGTTTATAGGTTATTGCATTGTGCGTTTAGATGGTAGAAAACAAGAATATTGTGCGCTATAATGTTGTTAAATGGTTTCAGAATATTGTGCCCATATATTATATTTGTAAGTGTGTACCTATAGTCTTACTGGTTTCAAGTACGAGTGTTAATGGTTTTAATGGTTTCAGAATATGGGTTCATATTGGTTTTAAAGATGGATGAATTTGTTTGTGTACCTTATAATTTTGGTACGTGAGTTGTATATGTGCAAAAATGTGTGACGTTGCTACAATAGACGTGGACTGGAATGGGTTTGGTAAAATGGTTTTAAATGAGGACATGTGCACAAAATGGGTTTAGAATGGTTCTAAAAGAGGTTAAAAAAATAAGCACATGTATTCAAAACCTTATATGTGGACTGCAATGGGGATTCAAAATGGTGATGATAAAGTACACCTATATTAGCAAAAATTTAAAACTAATAAGCTGTCCAAAAAATACATTAAAACCAGGTTGCATAATGGTTTTAAAAATGGTTTTAAAAATAATAAGCGTTCCGAAACATACATGAAACCAGGTTTTAGAATGGTTTAAAATGAGAACATGTGCTCAAAACACTAGTTGTGGACTGCATTAGGAAAAAGTGCATTGCAGATAGACATATTAGAAGCAAATGTTGATGATAAAATGATACATGAATTGTCCTAAAACACCCTTGAATGCATAATACGTTCTTCATCTTGGTACATAGTACAAACTGAGTATGTGTGGTACATAATACAGCCTGAGACACTATGAACTGTAGTCAATATAATGTATCAGAAATCAGTGACCGTAACACCCATGTCAACTCAGTTAAACATGACAAAATTATGGCTAGTGACACCCGAAGTGTAATAAAGAAAAAATGCTTTCCATTAAAAATGGTTCACAAGGAACCATGATAATCCGACATAACCAATAAACAAGTAGTTCCAAGAATGGAAAAAATAATAATAAAAAAAATAAGGTAACTAAAATTGTTTACTTGATTAAAAAAAAGTAAAAAACGGCTAAGCCAGCTATTCTTCATCTTGGTTGGCATTGGTCAGTTGATCCAAATCTGCTTTCTTTTTGGGACAGTTGCGAGAATCGTGATAACTATATGTATCACAATAGCTACAATGACGCGGAGCCTTGTTTGATTGAATCATAACTATCTCGGCCTGTGTTTGATACCGCTTCAATGATACAAATCCTTTGTTACGACATTCAGGGGCAAGAATATCAACCGCCTCAGGTTCCTTGACACCGAGCGCAGCAGCATACAATTCCTTCTTGTTCAGTTCAGGGGCAATTGGGATGTCAATTTTAAGCTGTTCTAGTAATGCAACAAGGTCATTCTTGTAAATGGAAAGCTTGTGAATGTCAGTGACCAAACGGGAAACCGAGTCTTCAACGGTATCGTAAATTTCCCTAACAACACCATTAACACATTCTACAGGATTTGACGAGCTTGCAACATCTGCGAGCCTCCTGGCACTTTTGATAGGCAAGGCATTCTTTGACCATCTTCGCTGCAAGTATTTTTTAGGGAAGTGGAACACCTTGGAAAACCGAAGGACATAAAATATATGGCGACACAACAACCCATAACACTCGTACTTTAAACAGCTGCATTTGATGCCACAAGAACCTGGTACATATTTGACCTACGTTAGAAATGATAGAATAAGTAAACAGCGGGAAATTTATAAGAAAATGTAATAATAATATATAAGTAAATAAATAAAATTAAAAAAAATATAAAAAAAAATAATAAAACAATTAAGGGTTTTGGTCGTACAATAGTAACGTACTTTTTCAAATGTACCGATCTAGTACGCGAACTATTTTTTGTTTCACTTAATGTAACGAACTTTCAACTTTTGTTCCATTCTACCCATAAGATGACCGGCTACCGGGAAAAAAGTTTCAAAACCGGCTGTGCATCATACCTGACATTTTTTATTAAATGTTTTGGCTGTACAATAGCAACGTACTTTTTCAAATGTGCCGATCTAGTACGCGTACTATTTTTTGTCCAACTTAATATAACGTACTTTCATTTTCACCCGTTTTTTCTCGTTTTCATTCGTTTTTGCACATTTTCACACGTTTTTGCATGTTTTTCATCCGTTCTCACACGTTTTTGTTTGTTTTTACACATTTTCATTCGTTTTTACATGTTTTGGCCTGTTTTTGCACATTTTCGTCCATTTTTGCATATTTTCGTCAATTTTTGCACGTTTTCATATGTTTTTGCATGTTTTCGTTCGTTTTCGCACGTTTTAAGCGGTGGGGTTCCACTAGAGGTGTTAGAGAGATTAGACTCAGCTAGCAGTTCAGCTACACGCTGCGTCACAAGCTGGTCGATGTGGGCTGGGTCCAAAGGCGGAGGGTTTTGTGGAACAGGACCATTCTCAGCACGGTCGTTCACATTCGGGGTTCCCAACAGCGGGGTTATCAGTATTTTTGTTCTCAACAGGTGGAGTTGTCGGGGTCGGACGACGACCTCGACGGACAGGGGCAACCACAACAGCAGGAGCTGCTCGGTTGTTCCTAGGCGGGTTTCGTCCTGGTGCCATCAATCTGAAGGCAAGAATAACAGTTTCATAAGTTCACAATTCACGCTCTAAAAGACTGGGTTTGGTTCCAAGGATCACCGAATAACGCAAGAATACATAATCAAGGATAACAAGGATAACGCTATATCATAACGAAACAACTAGAGATCGAATCATAACTAAATGATGCACATTCTAATAACCATAACTCATAGGTTCCAAAGTGGAATACATGAAAGGATACGGAGAAATAAAAAACGATCCTAACAATGATACTAACAAGATAACTAGAATATATCTATATTTCGAACTAGAGACTACTCAGTTTCAAGATGGTACAATGCCATGAATCTAACACAATCTAGCCACGATCACGAATACCACTAAAAGATTTCCTAACATCGTCAACCTCTCTCCACAAAGATGAAAGCTCAACACGCTGAGCGTCGCGATCACTCTTCAGATCCACGACCTCCCTCTCCAACTCACCTATCCTGCGCCATATCTCCCTGTCTGCATCTCGGGCTATCGCGAACCCTCTCAGCACGTCCCCAACCTGCTCCTGGAGCTCCGACATACCCTCTCTGAGAATCGTAGTCCTCCTAACCACAAAACCCATATCTGCTCTCAAATCCTCTACACTAGCCCTTGATACTCCAACCAATCGATCTGTCAACCTACTAAGCGTAATACCCTAAGATGTAATCCTCTCCCACTTCAGACCCGTCTCCCTATACTCCTCGGGCTCTGAAGCAATATATGATGGTATCTCTGAACCTAATGGGCTACCTATCTCAGGTGAATGTGGAGGTGAACCAAAATCAAATGGCTACCCAGGAGAATCAGGCTCAGGTAAAGGTAAAGGAGAGCCTGGTCATGGTGAATGCGTAAAATGCACAGGACTCTGCAATGGAGGAGGACCCCCTTCTGGGATATCCTCATCGTCCTCCTCCTGAGGATCCTCATCCTCATCTACATACTCCTCCTCAATCTCATGCTCCTCCTCGATCTCATGCTCCTCCTCGCCCTCATCTTCGGAGGGAGAGTCCATGAGTCGGTGTCTCTGTATGGGTGAATCCTGAGGTGGTACAGTAGGGGATCTAGGTCTTCTAAGACATGGTGATGCTGGTGGTGATGACAGAAGAGAGTGGACTGCTAGGTGAATAGGTGATAATGGTGGTCGCACGGACATGCGGGCAGTACTATGAGCAAGTCTAGGAGTCTGGGCTCGTGTTAAGACCTAATGCAAAGTGATCTGCCTAGATGAGCTAGGACGATCTGATGATGATGATGAACTAGAGTGACGGGTAATCACATAGGGATCACCCTGCGCAACAGTCATGAGAGTCAATGCTGGGGAACTAGCAGCAGCAAGGACATCCTCAGACACATCATAAGCTAGTGAAGGCATAGTCTGTGACAATGGCATAGGGTAGGTATAGGTGTTTGAAAACAACTAGTTTTAATAAGCACATCAACTCAACCAAAACATATATCACATAATGAAAGATTTAAAATAGAGGTACCGTATTACTCAAAATATGCCTTTAAATAGAACACGTAAGTTCTGTTCTATCACATAATCCACGTATCATATAATCCCAGACCAAATCAATCATACAATCAGCTCAAAATCCCATAATCATAACATATCAATAATCCAATCAAGTTCACAATATCTCGACAATCGGATCACATTTACCCAAAATCAATAATCATATCTCAAAACATAACATCTCGATAAGCTTCGGCTTGGTAGGCGGGCATGTGTCGGTCGAGGATCAATTTTCTTAAAAGTGGTTATAGTTTAGGTTTTATTAAATACCTAGTTCTCTATAACCTTGGCTTTGATACCAATCTGTAACACCCCCAAATCTCGGTACAACGGAAGACTTAATCAAGCTTTCGGGGCATTACATTGGATTGGTATCTCACACAAGTATAGCAAACAAGATAGTCATGTTATCATTCAAAATCAATCTCAAATTTAATTATCCAAAACAATTATCCTAAAATGTAAATAAAATGCCCAAACATGATTTATAAAAATAGGTCCCCATAAATTTATCAGAGTTTGATTATGATCCTTCAACCATGCCTCCTTGCCAAGCTTCCACAGAACACGTACTCCAAACATCACTTAAATACCTGAGAAAGACATGCTAAAAGGTCAGCTAACGCTGGTGAGTTCATAGGTTTAAAGTAAACTTTAAAATAGTGGACCTGTAGGAGTTTATTTGCTATTCGAGACCTAAGATAGATACACATCAATCACATACCAATATCACAATCACAATATCATCAATATCATATCCGACGTCATAGTGGGCCCCTAGCGACACTAGCCAGCACAGTCGTAGCAAAGTCTAGAACGATTGCTAACCCTAGACTAGGTCGAGGTAGAAGTCTATACTTAGCTAGGAAAGTGCTATAGCAATTAGGATTACTACCCTAGACTAAGGCAACAACTACCACATATCTATCTAAACAGTCAAGCACATAAGCAAATCAAAATAGTTTAAAAGGTCCAAAAAAAGTAGCATGATTCTCACCCCAAATTAGTTAAAAACATAGATAAAACTGGGGCTATGAAACTCACCTCAAGCAAGCAACGCACAAACAAACACTAGCTAGAAGATAACAGCTAATCACGGCTCAGCAACTATAGACTCGACACAACCTATTAATCTAAACCAATTTTAATATATATTTCCTAAAATCAACGTTATCTACCCCAATGTATTCCTTTTCTTTATCTCCAAAAATGTCTTGTTTCACTGTTTAGTCCTAGAGTTTGGTATCCTCGTGTGCATGTATCGACTCAATATGGTATCGTGAATGCACTTAAATAACCTCAATGTGACTCAATGCAACACAATGAGACATCTAAGCAATAAGCTCCATAGTTCAATAAGTTTCGGAATAAATAGTAGACCTTATCGAATTCGTCAACTCGATAAACTCAATTAGTTTTTCGTGTCGCTTATTATCCCATAAACCGGTCGCATCCTAACGAGTCATAAGGATAATTCACCGATTAATAACGTTATCCTACGTACCTAGTGGGCTCTTATTAGATTCGTCAACCTAATAAGTCCACTACCCACGTGGATCGACGCTATTAATGTTAGGTCATCTGTAACCCATGCACACAACGTAAACAAATTAAATTCTTGAAACTAGTATTAAATGCTCATAAATGGCATATTTTGATAAACGTGCACTCGAAACATTAAATACTTTTAATTAGAAAACCTTTACATTTTAAGTTATTAATTCCCATTTAAAATAGTAAATAACAAGACAAGTCTTGTTATCGATAGTTTTGGTATAAAAGTCTTTTATTATTTATGTTTCACCATTTATTATTCATGTTTATATATATATATATATATATTTATTTATTTATTTATTACGTCAAATTCAATATAAGTCTCATGTCATTATTCGTTTCGAGTCCACAAGCACGAGTCATGACCTCTCGGCTTTTAATCAATCTATAGTCCAAAATATACTAAAGTCCATGTTACGGCGTTGTCGGGGTCAACAATGACTAAAAAGTCAAAGTAACACCGACGTTGCTCAAAGTTGACAATTTAGATTATAAGTCCAAGTAAACAATGACAATAGCGCAATTCAATCTCAAATCAACCTAAATCAATCTCGCCAACAAATCAATCTACCAAATATACCCGAAACCAATGTTATGACCCTAATGGTCATGACACCGTCACGGTTAAGACCACATGAACCAAACAAGCTCTAGAAGCTTTTCGGCTCCACGCGTCTCATCTAAACACCAACAACAACAACCAACAAGATACCACAACAATCCGACCCGGACCCTTGGTCCATATGGGTCTCGTACAACACCACACCACGACCCATCGTGGGTCTTGGTGGTTCGTACGCCCCAAACTACACAACCAAACGCTCCCAAATGGCTTCTACAACAACCAAACACAATCAATCAACCTCCAATCATCATCCAAACATCAAACTCATCAACTAATCTAAACCCATTTCATGAAACTAAACCTAAAATGCAAAAACACAACTATATGATACACCACATGATACTAAATCACTAGCTACATGTTCGAACCATAAACGAACCATATAGAGCTCATTCGGGGCTTTCCATGGCCCAAACAAGCTTGACCCATGTTCCATTTACCTTTTCCCAACTCGATCTACAAGATTTAATGAAAACCCTAGAATCACGAATCGTTTTTGTAAGATTTGGAGGTGTTAATGTAGGCTTCTATAAGATATATATATATATATATATATATATATATATATATATATATATATATATATATATATATATATATATATATATATATATATATATATATATATATATATATATATATATATATATATATATATATATATACTAGTTTTCGAAGCCCGCCCAATGGGCGGGCATGACTTTTAATTAGTTGTTTGTTTTTTTTTGTTAACTAAAATACATTTTTTTGGAACTGTCAAACAATATTATAAAACAATTGTTTCTTTGGTTTTTAGTTGTTGTTTTTTTTTTTTTTTTTTTTTTTTTTTTTTTTTGTTAAGAATTATAAATATTTGTATAGTTTGCGTGGATGGTTAATAACACAACATTTTTTTTTGGGTAAAAGGGATTTTTCGCCCTGGTAAAAAAAAATAACACAACATATTTAGATGTTCATACGTGTTTTCCATATTTGCATATGGTCAGTCTTGGCAACATTATTTTTCTAAAAGTTACACACAGGGTACTCGAGTTCTAAAATATAAAATGCACAAAATCCAAAAAACCATGAGCATACTTGCACATTACTTTCATCTGTCACACACTGAAATGTGTTTATTACACCAGCTCCAAATAGCCTAAAGTTGCATTTGAACACAGAAGGCTAGAAGAAGGAACTCCACGAATTCTGGAGTTTACAGAGAAATCAGGTAATTAGAATGTAAGAATATATCATGTCAATGTCATTGGTAAAAGATGAACACATGAAAAAGAAGAACACATGAATACTATCGCCCAATAATTGTATTAATCTGAAACAATAAACACTTGACTGGTTTAAACGCTGTTTTACTGGCATGCCTAATTTTGCAAGTATCGAACGCGGTTTTCAGTTAGCAAGTCAGTCAACGTAAACATGTTCCTATGCATTTCTTGTTCAAAAGTCTAACGTTTTACGTAATGGATACATCAGAAAATGGAATTTAATTACCAGACTTACACATGAAGTGGTAATGGAGGGATTATTTCTTTAGTAATAAACTAAAAAGTTTCATATGAAATAGATTAAGTTGTTTCAAATAAGGTAAGGCAAAGACCTCTTAGCTTCAAGAATTTATCTAATCTCATTATGATGGAATATCATTGACAGGAAACTTGAAATAACAATCAAAACACTCATATGATCAAGTGAAAAAAAAGATTCAAAAACTAAAATCAATGAAGATAGACTTAATCAGCACATTTTCACTTATATATAATTCATGACAAGTTAATCTAAATTACCTCAAATAAAATTAATCTCCTTAAGGAATCCAAATCATCTCAAACTAATTCATTATCCTCGAAAACTTATAATTTTGGCACTATACAGGTTCAATTAATATAACTAATTCATTAGCCTCACCATGTGCAAGAGCCGATAACATATGAATGCAAAGAAAATGATACGCCTCCTGTTGTTAACTTTATATTAATGAAAAGTTAATATAATTAAAACAATTATCTCCATTTAATGATATGTTTTATAATGTAACATAATAGTTGTTTTGATATAAAGTAGGAAGACATTAATATATGTGTATATAATTCTTAACAATAGTAATGATATGAAACTTTATATTAACAAAAAGTTAATATAACAGGTTCTCTAAACTGATATCATATGAAACTGAGAATTGCTATTTATATTGACCTTTGTTTCCATCAGACAATAAATAAACCATATATATCCTTTAAATACCATATATCATGGTCCATATTAGATGCACCAATAAAAAGCATAGACGTTAACTTTTTGTTCGTGTTAGATTGAAAGTGTTGGTAATGCTCACCCTTTTACACTGCTTTTAAAGGAGCCACATTGACCTTCTCCTTTCCTTGTAGGCTTGCCTAGTGGCCCACACCACCACAACTGCAATTTGCCAAATATGTATGAACATCATGAGTTAATGACAGTTAAATATTGTTAACATGTCAAAGACAAACATGTGAAAACGATGACTACATAAGAAACCGCTCATTTATGATTAGTTAGCAAGTGTTTTATGTTGTATATTTAGGGTCCGTTTGGGTTTGCCTATCCAAACTTTAGTACATATTAACACTCCTATGTAAAAAGCAAATTACTTGCCAAGTGATCGAGCTTCTAATACCTCCTTGTTTTCTGATTGACCCTGTAGGCTTGCCTAGTGGCCCACACCACCACAACTGCAATTTGCCAAATATGTATGAACATCATGAGTTAATGACAGTTAAATATTGATAACATGTCAAAGACGAACATGTGAAAACGATGAC